>JAHRHZ010000097.1:9745434-9764444 GCA_024137785.1 Ginglymostoma cirratum
CCCGAAACATCAAGCTTTCCTGCTCCTATGATGCTGCTTGGCCTGCTGTGTTCATCCAGCTCCACACCTTGTTATCTCGAGCTCTCCTGTATTAGTTGTTACAGGGAAATCTATGGTTAGATGTCCTTAACTCTAAAAGGAAAGTGGTTGATACTTTCGTATAAAGTTGTTTGGTCTAAAATAGGGCTTTAACTATTCAACATGGAATTATAAATTTATCAGTCATGTTGCATCTGATCTGTTTTACAATTCAGTTCACAAATTATTAATAAAAGCAAAAAATATTGAAAAAACTTGACTGGTCAAGCAGGACCTCTGGTAAAAAACAGAGTCAATGACATTTCATCAGAAATCAGACTATTAATATCACTCCATATACACTAAAGAGAAAGGATAAGTGAAACCTTTAAAGAGACCATTATCTCCCAAAATGTTTGGATTTTACTGCTTTGAAAGGGAGAATAGGTGAGTTCAGAAGTTTGGGAAAGAGGAAAGTGGAGTGAAAGTGGGGTATGACAACTAGAGAAAAAGGAGACAAGAAAGTGAGAACAGGGACTTGGAGATAACCTTTATACTGGGGTAGGGTGAACAAACTGGAGCTGGCATAATATGTTGGCATTTTTTAATTAGTTCATAGGATCTGGGTGTCACTGGTTAGGCCAGTATTTATTGCCCTTCCCTAATTGTCTTTGAGAAGGTAGTGATAAGCTGCTTTCTTGAACTACAGTAGACCAGGGAGGGCATCATCCACAGTACTGTTAGAAAGGTAGCTCCAGGATTTGGACCCAGCATCAATGAAGGAATGGTAATATACTTCTGTGTCAGCATGGTATGCAGCTTGGAGGGGAACTTCTCATGTTCCAATGATTTTTTGCTTTTATCCATCTACACGGTAGAGGTTTTGGAAGAAGCTGTTTAAGGAACCTTGGTGTCTTGTTGCAACACATGTTGTTGATGGTATACGTTGCTGCTACTATGAGTTTCTGGTGTAAGGAACAAATGCTGAAGATGTTTGATATGATGCCAATCAAGTGTGCTGCTTTGTCCTGAACCTTTGTCAAGCTTCTTGTAAGTTATTGGAGCTGCACCCATCCAGAAAAGTTTCTTACATACTCCTCCTAATTTGTACATTGCAGTTCATGCACAGACATTGGGGAGACAAAAGGTGAGATACTTGCTTCTTCAACCTTAAGTAAGCTTCCTTCTTCATCTTGACTAGATGTTCCACATGTCTTGTCATGCAAGGTTCCTTCACCTTACCATCTCTTCCTTGCCTCAGTGGGACAAACCAATCCAGTACTTACAGCAACTGCTCCCAAAACAACCTCCACATTTCAGTTATGCATTTCCCTGAGAACATCTGAGCCCAATTTATGCTACATAGTTCTTGCCTAATAGCATTGTAATTCCCCCTCTGATAGGCAGTCTAAATGCCTATCATCATCTTCAGGGTGACCGTTGGCCAGAAATTGAATTGGACCTGTCATATAAATACCGTGGCTACATCAGCAGGTCAAAGGCTAGGAATTCTGAAGGGTCAGTGGATCAAAACATTAGCTCTGCTTTCTGTCTACAGAGCTGCTGAGATTTTTTTTCCAACAATTTCTGTTTCTGTTCTTGAACATATAACCACATAAACAACTCTTGAAAACTTTCTCATTCTATTTATCCAGTCTCATCCTTTCACACTTAAAAAAGGTTTTTTTTCTGTAATCTGCAACAGAAAACAAGTCAAATTAAGTTCTTGTAATTTTGCACTTCCTTGCAACAGGGAATATCTTCTTAAATCTACATTGCACCATATCTAAAATCTTAATATTTTTCCTATAGTGTAAGACTCAATACCGCACAAAGTAAATAAACTGAGAGCTTAATCAGGTTTTGTATAAGCTTACATTAACTATTTGGCTTTTATCCCATACCTCTTGAGATAAAACTTAGAATTCCAAAAGTTTTTGTTGCAGATTTGCCTGAAATGTTGCTTTTAATATTCTGTGGATGTTTGTCTCAGAGTTCTTCTTGTCTCTAACAGCAGAGTCTACTTCAATTGAGAGGATTATTCTTGTTATTATTTTTCTACCAAAATTTATCCTTTCACCTTCACTGACATGAATTCCATTTGCTTACAGTGTATGACATACCCATCTTCCTAATATCACTATGAGGTTTTCCAAAGAATTAATGATAACTCTACCTTTGACATTATCTGCAAATTTTGACATCATTCCGTTTTGGGCTATATCTAAACTATTTATATACCTAGTGAACTGTGCCAGAATGTAACCTTTATAGGGACACCACAACCAACTTCCAACTAGTTTGAGAAACTGTCCTCCTCTCCAAAGGGAAGCTCAGTTTACAGGGGGTCATGGATACAGTTCCTGAAGCAGGTGGCAAACTTTCCAGCTCTTTTATGTGAGAGAAAATTAGGGAGTTTTAATTCCTGCAACTCATTTGCATGCCACACAAATTAGTTCCACCTAAAGTTAATGAAAATGACTTTATCCACGAAATAGGGAATCATATTCAGTGTGGGTTCAGGCTGCTAGAGATATACACAGAACATAGAACATAGAACAGTACAGCACAGTACAGGCCCGTCGGCCCACGATGCTGTGCCGAACATCTACCCTAAACCTAAGGTGTATCTAACCTCCACCCCTACCTTATACTATCAAACATATGCCTATCTAATGAGGCCGAATCCACTACCCTCTCCGGCAATGCATTCGACACCCCTGCCACACTCTGAGTAAAGAACCTACCTCTGACATCTCCCCTATATCTACCTCCACTCACTTTCAAACTATGCCACCTCGTAATAGCTACCTCCACCCTAGGAAAAAGTCTCTGGCTGTCCACTCCATCTATACCTCTGATCATTTTCTACACCTGTATCAAGTCACCTCTCATCCTTCGTCATTCTAAAGAAAAAAGGCCGAGCTCTCTCAAACTTTCCTCGTAAGATCTTCCCTCCATTCCAGGCAACATCCTGGTAAATCTCCTCTGCACCTTTTCCAATGCTTCCACATCCTTCCTGTCATGAGGCGACCAGAACTGGACACAATACTCCAGATGTGGCCGAAACAGACTTTTGTACAGCTGGAGCATAACTCATGGCTCTCGAACTCAATCCTGATATTAATGAAAGCTAACACACCATACGCTTCATAACAACTCTATCCACCTGGGTGGCAGCTCTCAGGGAACTGTGGACATGAACCCCAAGATCCCTCTGCTCCTCCACACTGCCAAGAATCTCTCCGTTAACCCTGTATTCTGCTTTCAAATTTGTCCTTCCAAAATGAATCACCTCACACTTTTCAGGGTTAAACTCCATCTGCCACTTCTCAGCCCAGCTCTGCATCCTATCAATGTCTCTTTGTAGCCTAGAACAGCCCTCCGCACTATCCACAACTTGACCCACCTTCATATTGTCCGCGAACTTACTAATCCACCCTTCCACTCCTACATCCAAATCATCTACAAAAATCACAAAGAGAAGAGGACCCAGAACAGATCCTTGTGGTACACCACTCGTAACTGAGCACCATATTGAATATTTTCCATCCACTACCACCCTTTGTCTTCTAAGGGTCAGCCAACTCTGAATCCAATCTGCCACATTTCCCCCTATCCCATGCCTCCTTACTTTCTGCAAGAGCCTACCATGGGGAACATTATCAAACGCCTTACTTAAATCCATATATACCACATCCACTGCTCTACCTTCATCCACGTGGTTGGTCACCTCTTCAAAGAATTCAATAAGGTTTGTGAGGCACGATCTACCCCTCACAAATCCATGCTGATTATCACAAATCAAATGAGGTAAGAAATGGGGAGAGAGTGCAGCTAAACACGTGGCTACAGGGCTGGTGTAGGAGGGAGGGCTTCCATTATGCGGATAATTGGAGCACATTCCGGGGAAGGTGGGACCTGTACAGTAAGGATGGGTTGCACCTGAACCGGAAGGACACAAATATCCTGGGAGGGAGGTGTGCCTATCCAAGTGATCATAAATCCTATCTCTCAGAGCCCTTTCCAATAATTTGCCCATCACTGATGTAAGACTAACTGGCTTGTTATTTCCAGAGTTATCCCTATTCCCTTTTTTGAACAAGGGAATGATGTTTGCTACTCTCCAATCTTCCAGCACTATACCCGTGGACAGTGAGGACGAAAAGATCATCGCCAAAGGCCCTGCAATCTCTTCCCTTGCTTCCCATAGAATCCTTGGATAAATCACATCAGACCCGGGGGACTTGTCTACCTTCAAGTTCCTCAAAATTCCTAGTACATCTTCCTTATTAACATCCACCTCCTCTACCCTACCAGCCTGTTTCACACTGTCCTCCCTTACAACTAGGTCCCACTCAGTTGTGAATACCGAAAAAATGTATTCATCAAGGACCTCTCCTATCTCTTTAGGCTCCGTGCACAAATCCCCTTGACAATCCTTGATCAGCCCTACCCTTTCTCTGGTCATTCTCTTATTCCTCATGTATGTGTAAAAAGCCTTGGAGTTTTCCTTGATCCTATCTGCCAAGGTTTTCTCATGCCCCCTTGTAACTCTCCTCAGCCCTTTCTTCAGCTCCTTCCTGGCTTGTATCCCTCTAGAGCCTTTTCCGATCCTTGTTTCCTAAACCTTATATAAGCATCCTCCTTCCTCTTAACAAGTCGTTCGACCTCTCTTGAGAACCAAGGCTCCCTCACTCAACCGCATCTTCCCTGCCTGCTAGAGGCAAACATATCGAGCACACGTAGTATGCATTCCTTAAACAATCTCGACATTTCTCTAGTGCTCTTCCCTGACAGCACCTGTTCCCATTTTATGTTACCCAGTTCTTGCCTAACAGAATTGTAATTACCCTTCCCCCAATTATAAACCTTACCCTGCTGTATGTACCTATCCTTTTCCATGACTATTGCAAAAGTAATAGAGTTATGATCGCTACTGCCAAAATGATCTCCTACCAACAGGTCTAACACTTGGCCCGGTTCATTGCCAAGCACCAAATCCAAAGAGGCCTCTTCTCGTGTTGGTCTATCTACATACTGCGTCAGAAACCTTTCCTGAATGCATTGGACAATATCCGCTCCATCTAAACTATTACAACTAAAAAGTTTCCAATCAATATTTGGAAAGTCGAAGTCACCCATGACTACAACCCTGTGACTTCTGCACCTTTCCAGTACCTGCCTCCCAATCCACTTCTCCACTTCTCTGCAACTAATAGGGGGTCTGTAAAAACCCCCAACAAAGTGACTGCTCCTTTCTTGTTCTTGACCTCAACCCAAACTGACTCTGTAGACATATCATTCTCGAACTGCCTTTCAGTAGCTGCTATACTAGCCCTGACTAGCAATGCTACTCCCCCGCCTCTTTTACTACCGTCCCTATTTCTTTTAAAACATCTAAATCCCAGAACTTCCAACAACCATTCCTGTCCCTGAGTTACCCAAGTTTCTGTAATGGCCACAACATCGTAGTTCCAAGTACTGACCCATGCTCTAAGTTCATCTGCATTAGTTCCGATACTCCTCACATTGAAGTATACACACTCCAAACCATCCGTGTCCACAATTACGCTCCATCGACCGTATTTCCTTATTAACAACATTATTGTTGTGCCTGTTGGAAGGCTCAATACCCCATCCTCCGTATTATAAATCCGGTTCCCCAGCCCATGCCAATCTAGTTTAAACCATCCCGCATAGCTTGAGCAAACCTGCCTCCCAGGATATTTGTGTCCATCTGGTTCAGGTGCAACCCATCCTTACTGTACAGGTCCCACCTTCCCCGGAATGTGCTCCAATTATCCACATAATGGAAGCCCTCCCTCCTACACCAGCCCTGTAGCCGCGTGTTTAGCTGCACTCTCCCCCTATTTCTTACCTCGTTATCACGTGGCACTGGTAGTAATCCAGAGATAACGACCCTGTTTTGTCGTGGACTTCAGCTTCCAACCTAACTCCCTGTACTCATTTTTCACATTCTCAGTCCTTTTTCTACCTATGTCATTGGTAATGATGTGTACCATGACTGCTGATTGCTCACCGTCCCCCACTTAAGGATCTTGAAGACAGATACGTAGCAATTGTAAAAATTAAAGTAGGCAAGGAGACAGCTGGATATTGAAGGTAATTTGCACTCTGGTTGGAGTTCTGAGAGTCCTTAATGAAAGATCTAATGGACTGTATAATGTACTGAATTCACGGTGTTTCTATTGACTGAGACACTGTGTTGAGTTTACATGATGATGAGGGGCTATTTTCACTTTCCCTGCTTTCATTAATTTTAGTATTTAATTTCTGTTTTGGTACTACAGAACTTGAATACTGCTGAGAAAGAATGTTTTTTAAAGTTTTTCATCTTGACTGTGGCAAAGTTGGGTAGGATACTTGTGGAATGGGAGGCAGGAAGTTAGAATTTGGTGTTTGTGAAATTCCATGGGAGTAAGCATTGCGTAGTCCCTTCAAAAGATGATGTGATTTTTCTATGCTTAAAGATTTAAAATTGATGTCTGTGAGCAGTAGCTTGAAAGCTTGCAAGTACGCAAAGAGCACCTGAACTGAAACATTTTTACCAAAAGGCTGTACAGCTGGGAGGCCAAGTAACAGTTTTTACCAAGGCAACAAACTTTTGAATTTAGCCAATTAATTTGAACCAGGCACTTAGAGATCCAAAAAACAATTAAATTTAAAGCAGATAGTTTTGACAAAATAGGATCAGTCCTATTGTAGGAAATTGCCATGTCATCAAGGATATAAAAGAAGGTGGCAGTTGGACAAAGCCCCAGTGCTAACAGTTCTCAGCTCTCGAGAGATAATTGCTGGCTGTCACAGCCTTCTCTACGTCTTGGAGAAAACACCATCTAAATAACAAAAGGCACCCATGGTACAACTCGTCAACAATCTTGACAGAAGAATCAACAGACAAGGCATTCCTGACAGAAAAAATGTCAGATAAGGCACAGAGCAGTTCGGAAGACATGTAACCTGGTTGTAATTTTGAGAGACAAAATTCTATTTTTATTTTATATACGTGGGACTTGTATTTATTGCAATAGCATACCATTAGAATCTTGGTTTATTTGGGAATAAGTAGTTAGTAGTTCAAAGGGATTTATTTGGTTTGTTAAAAGTTTAGTTAACTTGTTCACTGCTAGACTTAGATAAATAAATTGTTGTTTGTTCATTTTAAAGTGAGTATCAGAGACTTATTTTATTCAACCACTAGAAGTTGCTAAAAGGCATCTTACACAACTTTTTGCACTCATTTTACGCATTAAAGGAGGAGGTGCTCCTCTTTGAGTGTTTCAATTTTAGTTCTCAGAAAGGGTGAACCTTGACTTTATAACATAAGGACAATTCTCAAGAATACCAATTTGAAGGAAAAAAGACGTATATACTATTTGAGAGCAGAATGCTGATTTGTTGGCAAGCGGATTCTGGTTGAGGCATTCTCATCAAGAACACACCTATCAATGCTGATTGACAATTAACAGGCAAGCTTTGTTAAATTGTAAACCAGACAGGTTAACTATGACTGACCAGGGCATTGGCCTGAGAAGTGAACCAGCGATGGCTTTCATCGATTTCATTGAGTTGAAATAGGTGCAGTGCATTGACATCTTCTTTTGGTCAGGAAAGGAAAAGGTCCTTTAATTAGTATTCTTGCAAATTGTCCATAGTGTGCCTGCATCAGCTATTGTTGTCTGGCATGGTGGTATCCAAATGCTGGCTGAGAGGTATGATGTGTTTTGTGAATTACTTCTCATTTACAAAAGACCACTAGATACTGCCATTATATCAAGTGCAGGGTTTGTTGTTAAGGCATCAGTAGACCCCAATCAGTGAGGTTGACAGGAGTCAGAGACGCAGCAACAGCACAATTTTGCAAGATGGACCTTTTTTTTGGGCGGCACGGTAGTGCAATGGTTAGTGCTGCTGCCTCACAATGTCAGGGATTTAGGTTCAGTTCCACCCTTGGGCAACTGTTTGTGTGGAGTTTAGACTTCCTTCCCGTGTCTGTGTGGGTTTCCTCCAGGTGCCCTGATTTCCTCCCATATTCCAAAGACATGCAGATTCAGTGGATTACCATGGGAAATGCAGGGTCTGGGTAGAATGCTCTTCAGAGGCTTGGTGTGGACTCAGTGGGCCAAATGGCCTGCTTCCACACTGCTGGGATTCTATGATTCTATTTGGTGTTGGCTGGAGCATTCATAGCACAGAATCAATCCTGCACAAATGGCAAATAAGTTTCAATGTAACATCACATCCTGATCTTCATTTTAAAAAGGGACTGAAAATAAAAGTGGGGCCCAGTGAATGTTTCTGCCATTATAATGAAAGCAGCAACATAACCCATCAATTATGAGACATTACTGCCATGTTTCCACCATATGGAATAGCTGAAAATCTAATGGATTTTAATTTGAATGTCAATATAAATCAATTTAGTGAAACAAAGTGATATTGAACCTATATTTTGGGGATGGGGGGAGGTTTCTTTCTTTCAACTTGAATAACAAATTTGCCCGACTCATAAACTACACCGCCAAAATTATGCACTTTGTTATCACTTGATAATTATTAGTAACTGCATCATACATTTTCTGCCAACTGGACAATAAAGAGTATTGTTGTAACAGAACAGATATTTGACAGATATAAATTTGAAAAAGAAGAGCAATTTTCAGAATTATTAGGTTTGGGACAATTTAGATAGTTCTTCTAGAGTGCCCATGCACAATTATGCTGTATGGTTCTCAGATAATAGTTTTAGCTGTGCTATCACTCAGTAACTACTTCACTTGTACAGAGCTTGCCTGGTCATGATTTAAATTGAAGTCTTAACCAGTTAGTTTTAAACAATGCATATGAAGTAGTTTTTGTGAAAATAACATAGATCTAGTAGTGTTTTGTTATTTCTGAATTTACTTAAATTGCTAATAATTTAGTCCTCAGGTCTCTTCAATTCTACCAGCTTAATTTTGTGTAGGTCAAAAGGAGAGATTGAGAACTCAATAGAAAGTACAACACTTATCTTTGGCAGGGCACTTGACTACTTTTGCTTTTCAAGAAATAAGTCTGCATGGAATCTTCTTTTTTTCTCCTGGGGATATTAATTCTGTACAAACAATCACTGTATGGGCGGCACAGTGGCTCAGTGGTTAGCACTGCTGCCTCACAGCACCAGGGACCTGGGTTTGATTCCACCCTCAGGCGACTGTCTGTGTGGAGTTTGCACATTCTCCCCGTGCCCGTGTGGGTTTCCTTTGGGTGATCCGGTTTCCTCCCACAACCCAAAGATGTGCGGGGTAGGTGGATTTGCCATGAAAACTTGCCCATAGTGTCCAGGGATGTTTAGATTAGGTGGGTTAGACATGGGGAAATCAGGGGTGGGATAATGGGTTTGTGTGGGATAGTCTTTGGAGGGGCAGTGTGGACTTGTTGGGCTGAATGTTTCCACATTGTAGGGATTCTATGATTCTAAAAATACCCCTCTTTCTCTCCATAAGCAGAGTTGGCAAAGCATCTAACTTTTCGATATAGCGGTTCTCATTTCCTTGTAGCTGATTGGGTTTCTGAGACCAGGGGAATCTGGCCACTAAACAACACTAAACATAGAAAATACTGAGGAATGCAGCATGTTGAAATATTTAAAAGATGAATCCACATCGTGGGAGCATCCTCCTCAAACAACCTCTATAACAAAGGTGTGGGAGGGTTTGAGGTGAGTTGGGTTCAGATTTGAACCCTTTTCCTTTTTTTACACTTTCCATTTGATCTAAACCTATTGTCAGGGATTAAATTGCCACAATTGATTCTAATAATCTAGGAATTTTCCTGTTTTCCTATTGTAACCCCAGCTGGAGATCCACAAAGCTCACATCACACATTTGCTATAATTTACATTACATCTTTGCTATGTTCCAAGAGATTCCAGTGGGGGAATCTCCATGGACTTTTAGAGCCACTGTCCAACCTTAACATTGGATTTGAAAGTGAGCTAATCATAGCAATGCACAAAGGCAAATCGGATTATATAAATACACATATTA
The DNA here is from genome assembly GCA_024137785.1 of Ginglymostoma cirratum. Lineage (NCBI taxonomy): Eukaryota > Metazoa > Chordata > Chondrichthyes > Orectolobiformes > Ginglymostomatidae > Ginglymostoma > Ginglymostoma cirratum. Next base: position 9,755,505 of record JAHRHZ010000097.1, read on the forward strand.
TTTGAATTTCATTTGGAATTCAGACTGTAGTGTTAAAAGATCTATGCTCGCATACAGTCATAGAGTCATAGAGTAATACAGCATGGAAACAGGTCCTTTGGCCCAAACTGGTCCATGCTGACCATAGCGCCCACTCTTTCATTGCTTTCTCTTCTCATTCTCAAAGAAATTGTCAAGTCCCATTGTCACCAGCTGTCTGATCCAGAAGGAAGAGTTTTGGTAGCAAAACAGAAATTACTGGAAAAACTTAGCAGGTCTGGCAGCTTGCTTCCCTCAGATGCTATGATTTGGAGGTGCCAGTGTTGGACTGGGTGAACAAGGTCAGAAGTCAGCTGACACCAGGTCATGGTTGAATAGTTTTATTTTAAATCACAAACTTTCATAGCATTACCCCTTCATCAGGCAAAATAAGAGAGAAGCACACAGGCACAGAATATATAGACAGAGATATCAAAGGGCAGGCAGATCAAAGGGCAGGCAGATCAAAAGATCATACAAATTGTGTGAGTGGAATGTTGACAGGCTGAATAATAGGTCTCTGCAAGTGATCAATTGTGTCAGGTGGTGTGAGTAAAGTATGAACAACTGAATAACAAGCGAAATAATGACCTGTAATCCGATTGAATTACAGATTGATAATTACAAAATTGCAGAGAGATAATTACAAGAAATTACAAATAAGGTGGTACTAGAGACAAACCAAATGACATAATAGGTATAAGAGTCGCATGCTGAGAATCTAACTAAAGTGATAAGTAATACAAAACTGTACAAACTAATTAAGTTCGGGAGATCATAACAATTTATCAAGGTGATGGTGTCAAAATGGAACAGTAAGGAAGATTTTAAAGATACAGAACAGTGTAGTGAGGTCACATATAGTGTGGAATGAATGGAAGATCGCTATTGAGGCCATCTTCAGATGCTGCGAAACACGTTGAGTTTCGCAAGCAATTTCTGTTTTTGTTTCAGATCTCCAGGATCTGCAGTCTTTTTATTTTACTTATGGAAGAGTTTTGGTTTCTGTTTCATCCAGTTAAATGATGGATAAATGATGGAAATCAGTAATAAAAGTGTATAAAATATTGTATTAAAATAAACTGCTGTAAAAGTGCATCTGGTAATTTGTCAAGAAAGCAGATATCTAATAACATGATTTCCTTAAATACTCAGATTGTCAAACTGTACTTTCAAGTGGATAAGCATACCTCAGATTGCTATGTGTTGCAACATAGTAAATGTGTTACAAAAGTCCTGCTCAGCATTCTGCGCAAAATTATACAAGTCTATTCTTCAGCAACATGAATCACTAGCTTAAACACTCCTCTGTCAGCTAATTGGCAGATTACTGAACTGTAAATGTAAGAAAAATGGAGCAGAAGGCTGCCCAATTGATATTTAAAACTCCTTAACAAAAACTGAAGTTGCTAGAAAAGCTCAGCAGGCCTGGCAGCATCAGTGAAGAAAAATATCAGAGTTAAAGTTTCGGGTCTGGTAACCCTTTCTCAGAACTGATGGCAGCTGGGAAAACGTTGGTTTATATGCAGTAAATAGGGAGGGGGATGGGGTAGGGAGTAAATGATAGGACAGAGTCTGAAGAGAGAGAAGAGCAGTTGGATAGACAAAGGAGTTGATAATGATCTGGCTAGGAGGGTAAATAGTTATTTATGTTAGTGATTAACAATAGGTAGTGTGTAAAGGCAGGCTATGTGTAACAAGGCCTGGTGTGTGGGGTAGGGGGCTAGGACATGGGAGAGTTTAGGACCTAAAATTATTGAACTTGATATTGAATCCAGAGGACTGCATGGTCCCCAAGTGGAAGATGAGGTGTTGTTCTTCCAGCTTGCATTGAGCTTCGCTGCAATACTGCAGCAAACCAAAGACAGAGGTGTTGGCCAGGGAACAAGGTGGTGTGTTTAGGTGGCAGCAAGAGGTAGCTCAGGGTCTTTTTTGCAAGTAGAGCGTAGATGTTCTATCAAGTGGTCACCCACTCTACGCTTTGTTTCCCCAACGTACAGGAGACCACATTGTCAGCCGCGAATGCAATAGACTAGAGTCTGGGAAGTGCAGATGAAGTGTTGCTTCACCTGGAAGGTATGTTTGGGTCGTTGGTTATTGGGGAGGGAGGAGGCAAATGGGCAGGTGTTGCACCTTCACTGGTTGCAGGTGCAGGTGCTGTGGGGCTGTGGATGGGGTGTTGGGGGTGAAGGAAGAGTGGACCAGAGTGTCCCAGAGGGAACGGTCCCTGTGGAAGGCTGACAAGGGAGGAGAGGGGAATATGTGTCTGGTGGTGGCATCTCAGTGGTGGTGGCAGAAATGGCATCTGCTGATCTTCTGGATGTGGATGCTGGTGGTATGGTAGGTAAGGACAAGGATAACTCTATCACTGTTACGGGGGAGGGTGGGATAGGGGATGGGGGATGAGGGATGAGGTCCATTCCTGGAGCAAAGACTGGAACTGTCCCCACCCACCAGTGCCATCCTCCGCTTGGTTGAGCTCTTCCTCACCCTCAGCAGCTTCTCTTTTAACTCTTCTCATTTTCTTCAGGTCAGAGGGGTGGCCATGGGTACCACCATGGCGTGCAGTAATGCCTGTCTCTTCTTGGGGTACGTGGAACATTCCTTGATCCAGTCCTATACTGGCCCCCACCAACAACTCTTTCCCTGATATAACGATGATATAATCAGCGCTGCTTCCCTCTCTCATCTGTAATTGGAAATGTTCAGCGATTTAGCTTCCAATTTCCACCCTGCCCTCACTTTCACTTGGTCTATCTCTGACACCTCCCTTCCCTTCCTCGACATCTCTGTTTCCATTTCTGGAAATTGACTGGCCACTAATATCCACTATAAACCCACTGTCTCCCACAGCTACTGGGACTATACATCTTCACACATTGCTCCCCAGTTCCTCCGTCTCCATCGCATATGTTCAGATGAGTCCAACATTGTTAATGGACAAGGATTCCCCAGCATCTTTGTTGGCAGGGTCCAACCCATCTCCTGCACTTCTGCCCTCACCTCTTTTCTTCCCTCCTGCAACAGCAATAGGGTTCTCTTTGCCTTTACCTACAAACCCACCAGCATCCACATCCAGAAGATCATCAAGCGCCATTTCTGCTACTTCCAGCGAGATGCCACCACCAGACACACATTCTCCTCCCCTCCCTTGTCCGCCTCCCACAGGGACTGTTTCCTCCTGACCCCCTGGGGGTCCACTCTTCCTTCAACCCCAAAAATCCTTACAGCCCCATGGCACCTTCCCCTGCAACCAGCGAAGGTGCAACACCTGCCCATTTACCTCCTCCCTCTCCACGATCCAAGAGCCGAAACATACCTTCCAGGTGAAGCAACACTTCACCTGCACTTTCCCGAATCTAGTCTACTGCATTCACTGATCACAATGTGGTCTCCTCTACACTGGGGAAACGAAGCATAGACTGGGTGACCAGTTCGTACGACGTCTACATTCTGCTTGCAAAAATGACCCTGAGGCCCTGCCACTTTGAAGCACCACCCTGTTCCCTGGCCAACATCTGTCTCTGGCTTGCCTCAGTGTTCCAGCAAAGCTCAATGCAAGCTGGAAGAACAACACCTCATTTTCCGCTTGAGGACACTGCAGTCCTCTGGACACAATATCGAGTTCAATAGGGCCTAAACTCTCTAAATGTCCTTGCCCCCTACCCCACACACCAGGCCTTGTTATCACATAGCCTGCAATTACACACTACCTACTGTTAGTCACTAACGGTCCCCATTAATAACTATTTACCCTCCTAGCCAGATCATTATCAACTCCTTTGTCTATCCAACTGCTCTTCTCTCTCTTCGGGCTCTATCCTGTCAATAACTCCCTATCCCATCCCCCTTCCTATCTTCTGCATATAAACCGACATTTTCCCAGCTACTGTCAGTTCAGAGGAAGAGTCACTGGACCCGAAACTTTAACTCTGATTATTTCTTCACTGATGCTGCCAGAACTGCTGGGCTTTTCCAGTAACTTCTGTTTTTGTTCCTGATTTACAGCATCCGCAGTTCTTTCGGTTCTTATTTAAAACTCCTTGTTTTATTGTCATGCTGCTATTCTATGTAACACAGGAGAGTACTTTTAAGGCTTTACAAATCAGTTGAAGCTTTTTGTCCCTTTTCTCCTTAGCCCACTGTCTGGGTTGACACGCTGTCTTTTCAAAGGACTGCAAGTACCTGTTAATTAAACTTATTCACTGTATCCTGCATTTCTAATATCTGAAGATAGTGCTTTCATTGTAGTATGCATTGATTGCTTTATCCTACCTTCAGGCTAATTACTATGTCTGTGCAAAGTTGATGAGTTCATTTCTGTTCATTTCAAATATGCCTTAATATTTTAAGGTTTGAGATGTTGCATAATAAGGATTTCATTGCTGTAATATATCACGCTTAATGGATAGTAAGTTACACAATACACATATTAGTTTAATAGTGAAATAAGTACATTGGAAAATTATAAGATTAAACATATTGTCAAAGACTTTGCCATTCTTGATGTTGTAACTGGAACTAAGACTACTTTCAGTTTCTCTTTGTGACTTTTCCCATGTGATTATAATCCAGATTCTCAGTGCTGTTGGTATCTATGGAAACACATTCAGAGACAGTGAAGCTCTTCACTGGCAAAATCTACCATTAGCTGACAAGGATACATCAACAGCTAGGATGCTAAAAACCTTCTTGTGCATATAGGTAAGTTGTGCATCATAGCCACGATGCTCTACTGTACGAAAATGGAAGATTTCCTCAATGTCCGACAGCTGATGTCAACTGACTCCAAGCTTCAAGGATGCATTTCTGCATGTTCTCCTCATGACTGACAGGGAAAGGCCAGAGATGTTCATGTAGAAGATGGCATCAGAAGGTTCTCCGGCCAGACCAAGGAGGTTGTCAGAGGACGTGGGTAACTGTGAGGCGATACAAAATTGATCTCTTCCAAGCAGAAAGGCTGAGTTTTTCAATAGGAGTTAGACATAGACATAGTCAAAGAAGATAGGAGTGGGAGGAGGCCATTTGGCCCTTTGAGCTCACTCTGCCATTCATCACAATCATGGCTGATCATCCAACTCAAAGTCCTAATCCTGCTTTGTCCCCATAACCTTTGACCCCCATTTACCCCAAGCGCTTTATCTATCCGCTTCATGAATACATTCAATGTTTTGGCATCAACTACTTCCTCTGGTAATGAATTCCACAGATTCACCACTCTTTGGGTGAAGAATTGTCTCCTCATCTCCGTCCTAAATGGTCTACCCAGAATCCTCAGACTGTGACCCCTGGTTCTGGACACACCCACAATCGAGAACATCCTCCCTGCATCTACCCTGTCTAGTCCAGTTAGAATTTTATAAGTCTCCATGAGATCACCCCCATTCGTCTGAACTCCAGCGAAAACAATTCTAACATAGTCACTCTCTCCTCATATGTCAGTCCCACCATCTCTGGGATCAGCCTGGTAAACCTTTGCTGCACTCCCTCGAGAGCAAGAGCATCCTTCCTCAAAAAAGACCAAAACTCCACACAATATTCTAGGTTTGGCCTTGCCAAGGCCCTGTATAACTGCAACAACACATCCCTGCTCCTGTCCTCAAAACATTCTGCAACGAAGGCCAATACACCATTGACCTTGTTTATTGCCTGCTGCACCTGCATGTTACCTTCAGCGACAGGTACACAAGGACACCCAGGTCCAACTGCACATTCCTCTTCCTCAATTTATAGTCATTTGGGTAGTAATCTGAATTTTCTGAAGAAGGGCCCCAACTTGAAATGTCAGCTTTCCTGTTCCTCTGATGCTGCCTGGCCTGCTATGTTCCTCCAGCTCCACACTTTGTTATCTCTTACTCAAGCATCTGCAGTTCTTGCTATCTCAGTAATCTGCCTTCTTGTTTTTGCTTCCAAAGTGAAAACCTCACATTTATCCACATTATACTGCCTCTGCCATTAATTTGCCCACTCACCCAATCTGATCCAGATCTTGCTGAAGGGTATCTGCATCCTCGTCACAGTTCACCCTCCCACCCAACTTGGTATCATCTGCAAACTTTGAGAATGTTACATTGGGGAGGGGGGGTTAGTGGTGGTTGGAGTCATGAACTATGTCTGTGTAAGAGTGGACAGCTATGTCAGAAGAGTGACTATGTGATCAGCTTTACTTTAGTGCCACATAGCAACTGAGGCCAAAGCATCTGGAAGTTTGCCTGTTGTGTGTGCTTGGGTGTAACATTTGACTAAGACCATGTCTATAACATGGGAATGCATGCAGTCAAGTGTTTATGTGTTACCTGAAATGTGAATAATTCTGCAGTTTGTCCTGGAAAACAAACAGATCCACAATAAGTGGGAGAAGAAATGCACAGGAGGAGGATTGCCCCGCCTTATATTCCCCATACCAGCTAAGGAAGATGCAATGGAAATCACTGGTAAGGGAAGGCTGATCAGTGGCAGACTAGACCAGATTAGTGTCAGGAGGTTGAGGCACACATTCTGTTGATGGCATGTGGACTCATGGGATGGGCACAATGAAATGTGAAGTGCTCAAACTGTGTTGTGTTACACTGATTCTTTTCGTTCTACACAGGAGGCCATCACCCTTCAAGGAATAGGCCACAGCCATGCCAGTGGCCTCATGATTCCAACTCTGGGGATGATGAAGCAAGTGTTCAGAGGATGCACAATCACCTCCGCCGTCTCAATTACACTCACATGATCCTGTGCACATGTAGCTTTGGAAGCACATTTGCAAGCACAACACAGCAACATCCCACGAGGATGTGATAGCTAAACACCCAGATAATTGAAGGACAGCTGAGTATCAGGCCCCTGCTGAGCTCCAGGCTGATGATGAAACTTTAGCTACAGCCATGAGAAGCCAGCTGGACATACAGCAGAGGTGAGAGGAAACTGTGGAGGGAATATCAGGGATTATCAGCAATTATTTTCAGGGTATTCAGGAGTCCATGCCATGAATTCTACATGTGCCTGGCACTTGAGTTAGAAACATAGAAAATAAGAACAAGAGTACACTATTTGCCTCTTCTAGTCTGCTCTGCCAATCAAAATGATCATGGCTGATCATCTAACTCAGTAACCTGTTCCATGTTTTGCCCCATACCCTTTGATATATTTAGCCCTAAGAACTAGAGAGGGAGTTCTAGGAATTGTTCACAGTGATTCTCATGGTGAGTGGCTTGGAGGGAAACTTACAACAGTGGTGTTTCCATGTATTTGGTGCCCTTGTCCTTCCAGATGTTGATGGACCTGGCCTTGGAAGGGGCTGTCTAAGGAACCCTGGGTCAATTTGTTAAGATGGTACAACTGCAGCTATTAAGTGTTGGTGGTAGAGGGAGTGGATGTTTGTGAATGTGGTTACAGTCAAGCAGGCTACTTTGACTTAGTTAGTGCTGTTGGAACTAAACTCATCCAGACAGGTTGGAAATATTTCATCACACTCCTAACTTAGAGTAGAGATATACGGTACAGAAACAGATGCTTCGGTCCAACTCATTCATGCTGACCAGATATCCTATATTATCCCATTTGCCAGCATTTAGCCCATATCCCTCTAAAGCCTTCTATTCATATACTCATCCAGATGTCTTTTAAATGTTGTAATCGTACCCGCCTCCACCACTTCGTCTGGCAGCTCATTCCATACACGCACCACCCTTTGTGTGAAAAAGTTGTCCCTTAGCTCCTTTTTATATCTTTCCCCTTTCACCTTAAACCTATGTCCTCGAGTTTTGGACTCCCCCACCCCAGGGATCTTGTGCCTTCTAAATGGTGGATCGTCTCTCTGTAGTCAGGAGGTGAGTTACTCACTACAGAATTCCTTGTCCATGACCTGCTCCGGTAGACACAGTACTTATGTAGCTCATCCAGGTCAGTTGCTGGTCAATGATAATCCTGGGATAGTGGGGAATTTAGGGATGGCAATGTCTTTGAATATTGAGAGGTGAAAGTTAGATTTTTTCTTGTTGGAGATGGTTATTCTGCGGCATCTGTGTGGCATGAATGTTACTTACCATTTGTCAGCCCAGACTGGATCTTGTCCAGGTCAGCTGCATTTGGACATAGACTGCTTCTCTATCTGAGGAGTTATGAATTGTGCTGAACATTGTGTATTGACGATTACACAATGTTGTTCAAAGTTAAGTACATCAGATTGTCCTTGGCATTCTTTGTATGTCTATCCATTTCCCTAGCATCCATGGTACAACAAATACAATCTGACAAATTTATCAGAATTTTTTGAGGAGGTAGTCAGTAGTTGTAATAAATTTGAATTTTCAAAGGGGTTTGAAAAGATACCAAATGTAAGGCTACTTAATAAGGTAAGAGCCCACGGTGTTGTTGATTGTCCATTGTTGAGAGGTTTGGCAAAATAACAGAAGAAAGAATTGGGATAAGGGGTCATTTTCAGGATGTCAATCTGTAACTCGTAGAGTGTTGCAGGAATTGCTGATGGAGCCACAATTAATTACAATATATTCTTCAGACTTCGATGAAGGAAGTGAATATACTATTGTCAAGTTTGTGGATGCCACAAAATAGGTGGGGCATTACAAAATCATGAGGAGCATGGATAAGGTGAAGAGCCAAGGTCTGTCAAAGTTGTCCCAGGGCAGGGGAATCCAAAACTGGAGGGCATAGATTTAAGGTGAGAGGGGAAAGATATAAAAGGGACCTAAGGGGCAGTTTTTCATGCAGAGAGGGTTGCATGTATGGAATGAACTGCCAAAGGAAGCATTCAAGGTAACAAGCATGGGGCTGGATGAACACAGCAGGTCAAGCAGCATCATAGGAGCAGGAAAACTTGACGTTTCGGGCCTAAACCCTTCATCAGAAATGGGGGAGGGGAAGAGGGTTCTGAAATAAATAGGAAGAGAGGGGGAGGCGGATAGAGGATGG
>JAHRHZ010000097.1:9769444-9822312 GCA_024137785.1 Ginglymostoma cirratum
CATTTCAACTCCCCCTCCCATTCCTCAGATGACATGTCCATCCTTGGCCTCCTACAATGCCACAGTGATGCCACCCGAAGGCTGCAGGAACAGCAAATCAGATTCAGCCTGGGAACCCTGCAGCCCAATGGCATCAATGTGGATTTCACAAACTTCAAAATCTCCCCTCCCCCAACCGCATCCCAAAACCAGCCCAGCTCATCTCCACCTCCCTAACCTGTTTCTCCTCTCACCTCAAGCCACACCCCCATCTCCTATCTACTAACATCATCCCGCCCCCTTGACTTGTCCGTCCTCCCTGGACTGACCTATCTCCTCCCTACTCCCTACCTACACTCACCTTTACTGGCTCCATCCCCGCCTCTTCAACTTGTCTGCCTCCTCTCCACCTATCCTCTCCTCTATCCGCCTCCCCCTCTCTCCCTATTTGTTTCAGAACCCTCTTCCCCTCCCCCATTTCTGATGAAGGGTTTAGGCCCGAAACGTCAAGTTTTCCTGCTCCTATGATGCTGCTTGACCTGCTGTGTTCATCCAGCCCCATGCTTGTTATCTCGGATTCTCCAGCATCTGCAGTACCTTTTATCTCTAAAGGAAGCTTTCAAGCCTGGTACAATTAGAACATTTAAAAGGCATCTGGATAGGTGCAAGAATAGGAAGGGTTTAGAGGGATATGGGCCAAATGCTGGCAAATTGGACTAGATTAATTTAAGATACCTGGTGGGCATGGACGGTTTGGACTGAAGGGTCTGTTACCATGCTATATGTATCTATGACTCCCTAAGAGTAAGATAGCAAATAAGGGAAATAATTGTTAAAGCATGGCTAGAAAGAGCAGAACATACAAATTTAAGACCATACCAGAAAAGATTGCAAAACTGGTAAAAAGACAATGTTAAAGGAACTTTATCTGAATGCAGAAATCATTCATAGCAAAACAGATGAACTAACAGCTTAAATAGAAATTACTACATATAATCTGATAACCATTATAGAGATGGCAATGACTAGGTCTTGAATATTTAAACATACATGACAATTTTGCACGACTAGTAAAAGTGGGGGGAGGGGTTGCTCTGTTAATTATGGATGATATTAATAGAAATGAGAAAGATGAATTGCAGAATTAATTGAGTAGAGATATGAAATTGTAATGATAGGAAGTAACTTGTAGGATTAATTTTCGGCCCCCTAACAATAGTCACTCAGTAGAACAGAAAATACAGGAGCAATAAAAGATGCATATGAGAAAGGTGTGAAAATAATCAAGGATGATTTTAATCTACATATAAATAAGTTGAAGTAGATCGTTAAAGACAACCTGAATAGATGAGTTCATAGACCATATTTGGGACAATTTGTTAAAGTCCACCAGATAGTAGGTTATTCTAGATCTGATCAGAGACAGGATAAAAGTTAGTGGCCTTAGGAATCGTAACATGGCTGAATTTTGCATTATGTTTGAGAGAAAGAATAATGCAAGCCACTCATAATGCTAGAAGTCTAAGCTTAATTATGGAACATTATAAAGGAGTGAAAACAGAGCTGGCTAAAAAGTGAACTGGAAAATTACATGAAGGGATATATCAGTTGAAATGCAGAGACATTCATTTAAGGAGATATTTCTTAGCACTCAGCAAAGACTTTCCAGCGAGAAAGGAAACTCCAGAGGAGGGATGCACCATCTGTGACTAAGAAAGAAGTTGAAGATACTATCAAATTAAAAGAAACAGTGTACATCTCTGAAGAATAGAATAAGTAAAGTGAATGTTGATCTTCTATGGACTGAGTTTGGGCAAGTAATAGTGGATAATAAGGAAATAGCAAATTAATTGAAAAGATATTTTGTATCTGCTTTTGTAGACAATACAAAGAACGCTCCAGAAATGTGTGTAGCAAAAGGTGAAAGGGAACAAGGAACTTAAAATAAATTCAATTCACAGGGAAAGAGTCCTTAGAAAATTGAGAAGTAAAAGCTATCAAATTCCCAGTCCTGGTAAACCTCATCATAGGATGTGAAGAGAAACAGCTGCTGAGATAGTAAATGCATTGATTTTCATTTTCCAAAATTACGAGATTCTGGAAAGGCCCCATCAAATCAGAAAATAGTCATGGTAATTTCTTTCATCCTTCTTCAATAATTCACCTTTAATTTCCAAGGCTTCAACTTTAGCTGACAATCTCTTATCACCTTCTGCAAATCTACGGAAAATAACATCGATAGATATTCTCTTGACCACGACTTTAGCTACATCTTCAAGAAATTTCAGTTATTTTTGTCGGACATGAGCTACTGTTCTTAAATTGATGTTGCAGGTTTCTGATCAGTTGAAAACTTTAAAGATGTACTAGATATCAGACTATTACATTTCCTGAAAACAGATCTTAGGTTAACTGCTCTATTTTATCAGTTTTCTTTGGAAACCGTTCTGAAATAAGAGTGACATGCATAATTTTTCAATTTCAATATATGGTTAAGTCCAGAGAACTTTGGGACATTATATTTTCGGCCTCAATGAACTTTAAAAACTTAGAATGCAAACCATCTGGCCCTGGAAATTTGTCACTCTTCAGTGTTACAATTTTCTTTGTTACTATTACTTGGCACACCTTAATTTTGGTGAAATAACAAGGTGTAGACCTGGATGAACACAGCAGGCCAAGCAGCATCAGAGGAGCAGGAAGAACAAAGAACAAAGAGAATAAAGAAAATTACAGCACAGGAACAGGCCCTTTGGCCCTCTAAGCCTGCGCCGAACGAGATCCTCTGTCTAAACCTGTCATCTATTTTCTAAGGGTCTGTATCCCTTTGCTCCTTGTCCATCCATGTACCTGTCCAGATACATCTTAAAAGACACTAACGTGTCTGCATCTACCACCTCCGCTGGCAACCTGTTCCAGGGACCCACCACCCTCTGCGTAAAGACCTTTCCACGCATATCTCCTGTAAACTTTTCTCCTCTCACTTTGAACTCATGACCCCTACTAATTGAGTCCCCCACTCTGGGTAAAAGCTTCTTGCTATCCACCTTGTCTATACCCCTCATGATTTTGTAGACCTTTTGTAGGAAGGCTGACTTTTCGGGCCTAGACCCTTCTTCAGAAATGTGGGAGGGGAAGGGGTTTCTGAAATAAATAGGGAGACAGGGGGAGAAGGATAGAAGATGGTTAGAGGAGAAGATAGGTGGAGAGGAGCCGGTAAAGGTGAGTGTAGGTGGGGAGTTAGGGAGGAGATAGGTCAGTCCAGGGAGGATGGACAGGTCAAGGGGGCGGGATGTAGCACATTCCATATTTCCATCACCATCTGGGTGAAAAAATTTCCTCAGGTCCCCTCTAAACCACTTGGTCCTCACCTAATACTTATGCCCTCTGTTCTTAGACACGTTTGCGATGGGGAAATGTTTCTCACAATCTATGCCCCTTATAATTTTTTACACCTTGATCATATCCTCTGTCAGCCTCCTCTGCTCCAAGGAAAGCAAAACCCAGCCTATCCAGGCCTCCGAATAAATTTCCATTCAAGGCAATATCCTGGTGAATCTCATCTGCATACTCTCTTGTACAATCACATACTTCTGATGGCATGGTGACCAGTGCTACTCACAGTATTTCATCTGTGGCCCAACCAATGCATTATAAAGTTGCAACAAGACTTGCAGTCACAGAGTCATAGAATAATACAGCAAGAAAACGGGCCCTTCGACACAAACTGGTCCATGCTGACAATGGTGTCCAGTTGTAGCATTTGGTCCAAATCCCTCTAAACCCTTCCGATCCATGTACCTATCCAAATGTTTTTTAAATGTTGCTATTGTACCTGTTTCAACCACTTTCTCTGGCAGCCCATTCCATTTATGCACCACTCTCTTTGTGAAGAAGTTACACCTCAGGTCCTTCTTAAATCTTCCCCCTCTCATCTTAAACCTATACCCTCCATTTTCAAATCCCCATCCCTAGGAAAAAGATGATGTGCATTCATCCTATCTAAGCCCCACATGATTTTATATATCTCTAAGGTCACTCCTCGATCTCCTACTATCCAAGGAATAAAGTCCTATCTTGGCCATCCTCTTCCTATAAGTCAGGCCTACTAGTCCTGGCAACATCCTCTTTGCACACTTTCCAGTTTAACTATGTCTTTCCTATAACAGGACGACCAAAACCGTACACAATATGTCAAGTGCAGCCTCACCGACGACTTATACAACTGTAACATAATGTCCCAAATCTTATACTCAATGCCTCTACAAATGAAAGCCAGCATGCTAAATGCCTTCTTCACCAAACTGTCTACCTGCAACATCATTTTCAACGAACAATGTTCTTGTACTCCTAGGTCCCTCTGTTCCACAAAACTCCTTAGGACCTTACCTTTAACGGTATAATTCCTACCTTGCTTTGACTTTCCAAAATGCAACACCTCACGCTTATGTGTATTGAATTGTATTTGCCAATGCTCAGCCCACTTCCCCATCTGATCAAGATCCCTCTGTAATTTTTGATAACCTTCTTCCCTATCAACAATACCTCCTAATTTTGTATCATCCGCAAACTTACTAAGCATGCCTTGTACATTCACATTCTGATCAAGTAACAAAGGTTACTTTGTTACCTCTGTGGCACACCATTAGTCACAGGCCTCCAGTCCAAGAAACAACCTTCAACCATCTCCCTCTGCTTCCTATGATCAAGCCAATTTTGGATCCAATTAGCTAGCTCTCCCTTGATCCCTAACCCTAATGAGTAGCCTGTAGTGCAGGACCGTGCCAAAAGTCTTACTAAAATCCATATAGACAACATCCACAAAAATCCACATCCACAACATCCTCATCCATCCTCTTGGTTACCTCTTTGAAAAACTCTAAAAGGTTTATCGGATGTGACTTCCCATGCACAAATCCATGCTGACTATCCCTAATCAGACCTTGACTAACCAAATGTTGGTTGATCCTATCCCTCAGTATCCTCTCCAATAACTTGCCTACCACTGATGTCAGGCTCACTGGCCTATCTTTACTATCTTTCTTAAACAATGGAACAACAATAGCCACCCTTCTGGAAGACTGGACTTAACCAATGGCTATAGATGAAGGAAAAATCTCCGCAGGGACCTCTGCAATTTCTTCCCTAGCCTCCCACAATGTCTGAGGATAGATTTGATCAGGAACAGGGGATCTATCCACCTTAAGGCAATCTAAGGGTGCAAACACCTCCTCTCTGTTAATATGTATGTGGTCCAAAACATCCCCACTTGTTTCACTTACTTCCTTAGCATCCATGATTCATGAAAAATCTTCCCCATTTCCTACTGATTTTTAAAAGGACTTCTTCTCTCTCTAGCCACCCTTTTGCTCTTAATATACCTATAGAACTTTTTGGGAATCTTTAACTTTATCTGTCACATCCAACTCATGTCCTCTTTTTGCTATTCTGATTTCCCTCTTCAGTGTACTCCCACACTTGTTATAATCATCTAGGGATTCACTTGAGCCTGATAGTTTAACCCAATGTATGCCTTCTTTTTTTTGACCAGAGGGTCAATGTCCCTCATCAGCCAGGAATCCCTAAACCTGTCAGCTTTTCCCCTCACCCTCACAGGGACACACTATCCCTAGATTCTTGATATCGCACTTTTAAAAGCGTCCCATTTGCCAGTCGTTCTTTTCCTTCAAATAGACTCACCCAATCAACCGCTGCTACATCCTGCCTAATGGCCCCAAAATTGGCCCTGCTCCAGTTTAGCACCTATGTTAAAAGTAAGAGAGTTATGTTTTCTGGACCCAAAGTGCTCTCCCACTGACCCTTAAGTCACTTTGTTTCCTAAGAGGAGGTCCAGTGTTACACCCTCCCAAGTAGGGCTCTCTACATATTGATTTAGAAAACTTTCTTGGATATATTTGACAAATACCACCCCACTGGGCTTTTTACACTTTGGGTAGCCCAGTCAGCACAGGGGAAATTAAAACTACAACGAATACTACTCTGATATTCCTACAGGTATCTGCAATCTCTCTACAAGTCTGCTCCTCTAAAAGCCCTCTGGTTATTTGGGGGTCTACAATACATAGAACATAGAACATTACAGTACAGTGCAGTACAGGCCCTTCGGCCCTCGATGTTGCGCCGACCTGTGAAACCAATCTGAAGCCCATCTAACCTACACTATTCTATTATTATCCATATGTTTATCCAATGACCATTTAAATGCCCTTAAAGTTGGCGAGTCTACAACTGCTGCAGACAAGGCATTCCGTGCCCTTACTACTCTCTGAGTAAAGAATCTACCTCTGACATATGTCCTATATCTATCACAACAGAGTGACCACCTCTTTCTTGTTTCTAAGTTCTAACCATACTGCCTTATTTGTCGACCCCTTGAGAATATCCTCTCTAAGCACTGCTGCTATGTCCTCCCTATCAAAAGGGCAACTCTCTCTCCTCGCTTACTTGTACTTCTGTCATGCCTCTAGCTACTGTATCCTGGAACATTGAGCTGCCAGCCATTCCCTTCTCTCATATGTGTTTCTGTTATGGCTATAATATCCCAGTCCCAAGAGCCAATCCAAGCTCTGAGCTCACCTGCCTTACCAGTCAGGTCTCGTGTGTTGAAATAAATGTACTTTAAACCAGAAGTCTTTTCCCTCCCTTTACTGTGCCCCTGGCTATCCTGAATAGTAATTTTGCTCTCAATGGCTATTGCATTTTCTCCTGATTTCTTGATGGCCCCTCTCTCATTCAGAATCTCACACACCCAGCCAAACTAGTTTAAACCCTCCTGGGTAACACTAACACACCTTCCTGAATGAATATTGGACACCCATCCGGTTCAAGTGCAACCCAACCCTCTTATACAAGTCGCCTCTACCCTAGAAGAGATGCCAATCATTCAAGAACTTAAAATCTTGCCCCCTACACCAGCTCTTCACTTACGCATTCATCTGGCCTAGCTTTCTATTTGTATCCTCACTGGTGCGTGGCACGAGGAGTAATCTGGGGATTACTACCGTTGAGGTCCTGCTTTTTAACTTCTTACCAACTAATCTTCAGTTTGCAGGACCCCATCCCTTTGTCTCCCTATGTAATTTGTACTGATGTGCATAATGACTTCTGGCTGTTCACTGTCCCCCTTCGTAATGTTCTGCAACTGCTCAGAGACATCCTTGACCCTGGCACCCGGAAGGCAACACACCATCCTGGTCTCTCTTTTGCCACCACACAATCTCCTGTCTGCCCCCTCACAATTGAGCCTATCAGTATTGCTTTGTCTGACTGCAGCCTTTCCCTCTGACTCAGAGCCGGTCACAGTTGCACTGACCTGACTGCTGCTGGTAGCCCCTGAAAGGTCACAATCCCCCACCCCACTCCCCTGCAACAGTATCCAAACCTGTTGTTGAGGGGAATGGTTACAGGGGAAAGCTGTACTATCTGCCTTCCCCCTTTATCTCTTCTGGTAGTCACCCAGCTACCCACAGCCTGCACCTTAGAAGTGAACACTTCCCTACAGCTCTTATCAATGATGTTCTCTGTTCCCACGTGAGCCTGAGTGTATCCAGCTCCAGCTCCCTAATGCGGTCTGTCAGGAGTTGCAGCAGGGTGCACTTCTCACAAGTGTAGCCAATAGGGACACTGGCAGTCTCCCTGATCTCCCACATTCTGCAAGAGGAGCAAGCCACTGACATAATGGCCATCCCTACTGCCTTCTGTCTAGACAGAAAGAAAATGGAGTTAAAGAACCCTTACCTGTAATCGTGCTCAGCCTCCTCATGCCGAAACTCTCGAGCAAAGGCTTCAGCATTTCCTCTCAAACACTGGCCCACTCTCTTAATTGTTGCTCCCTTGTACACCTTTACCCTGACAGTTGTCTTCCTCACAGACCCCTTTTGCTTTTGGTCAGAGAAGGGCAGAGGGTGGGAAACACCAATGTGGTATTTCATTGCTCTTATACTCTATACCTGAACTGATGAAGGCAAGAATCCTGTATGTCTTCTTCACCAACTGATCTACACGTCCTGACATCTTCAGGGATCAATGGATTTGAACACCAAGGTCCCTTGTTGCTCAGTAATCCCTAGGCATCTACCATTCATTGTGTGCACCCTTCCCTTATTCGACCTCTCAAATTGCATCACCTCTCGTTTGTCAAGAATAAATTCCATCAGCCACTTCTCTGCCCAACTTAGACTGTAGCCTGAGACCATCCTCCTCACTATCAACATCAATAATTTTGTGCAGCTGCAAAGTTACTAATTAAACCTTCTTTATTCACATCCAAGCCATTAATATACATAACAAATAGCATGGGTCCTAGCACCGAGTCCTGTAGTACACTGCTGTCCATAGGCTTCCAATCACAAAAACAACCCTCCACTATTACTCTTTGCCTCCAACCTACAAACCAATTTTTGATCCAGTTGGTCAAATTACTTTGGATTCCATAAACTCTTACCTTTTGGACCAATGTGATTAATGTGTGATCAAGCAACCATGTGCCCAAAATTGGACATTCTAAATTTACCCACAGCCGGAGAAATCAGGCCTGACAGAAAATTGCCAAACTGAATTAAACAGCAGCCAGCACATATTGGCTACAGAGAACAATGGAAAGCATGGTCAAAGAGGTCATAAAGGTTCAAGGAGAACTAGTTGCAAACAGCCTGAGACTGTGTATTGGGTATTAGTGATAGATTTCCTGGCACCTTGACCTGCAGCCAGTCCCTGAGGACATGCAGTTTACACCATCCCGGCAATGGAATATTATAGTTATTAGTTCAACCCCATTGGCAGATTTGAACCTACCTCATGATCCTTTCGGCCAAAGGCCACAAAACATTCTGGAAATTCTGGGTTGAGAGGGGATAAAAACACACATCTGGAAACCATCCCCTCAGTGAAGACTCCCACTCTGACTCATGGTAACTCAAGAAGACTCAGGAGAAGATCAGCTATGACCCGCGAGACATACCTTTGTGGAAGAGAGCCAGCATACATTGGAGAGGAAGGAGTTTTCAATGGCTCAGTTCAAACACATGGATTGTTGTGAGTAATATCCTTTCTCAGACAGATAGAGCTAGATAAAGAGTAAATGTTCTGGGAATTTGGGAAACTGTCACAAATTATTTTTAATAGGGAATATTTCGTTAATAAACTTGAATTGAACTGCAAACTGAATTTTATGTCCGTCTGTCTGCCTCACCAACAACAGCACTTAGGTAACAAGGCGTGGAGCTGGATGAACACAGCAGGCCAAGCAGCATCACAGGAGCAGGAAAACTTGACTTTTCGGGCCTAGACCCTTCATCAGAAATTCACAGAAGTGTCCAAAGCACACCTAACATCGGTGCCCCTGGGTAGTCGTCAAATAGAAGTGTTTGTATAACTTTCAAACCCGAGCAACCTTTAACTTTTGGATATCTGGCCTCAGCCTGAATTACCAGGGCAGTCTCCTCACATGATGGTCTGGATTCAAATGGGTGAAAGAGGGTGAAGTTTTCTGACCAGTGATTGGGTCATAAACCAAGTGCTTATAAAGTCAGGAGGACAAACCGCCAGAGTTAGCATGGCGTTGAAGGTTCATGGAAAAGGAAATCAAGCATAAACTAGTACAGGGTCAGGGACTGAGACAATAGAGGTAATGAAGCTAAATACCAGGCAAGAGGACCATAAGGTGGAAAAAAGCGGATATTGGGCTCGGGGAACCTATGTGGTAATATATAGTGTTGGGTCGGAGACCCAGAGTCACAAAGAAGTGAAAAAGCAGTTAGTATAGAGCCAGGGACACAAAGGAGAGAGAATTAAATTTAAAGGAGCAGTGGAGAAATGGCACGGTGCCCAGAGTGGGAGGAAGTACGAAGAGAGTACTTAAAATACTCCCTAGCCCTACACTCACCGCTGGAACAGCTGGACAATAAGAATACCTATGTCACACTCCAACTTATTGACTACAGCTCTGCCTTCAACACCATGTTTCAAAACAAACTAATCTCCAAACTCCAGATCCTAGGTCTCTGCTCCACCTTGTGCAATTGGATTCTCAACTTCCAGATCAGCAAACCACAGTCAGTAATGATAGTTGTCCACATTAATCCTCAACAATGGTGCCCTGCAAAGCTGCATGCTCAAACCCCGTACGATACTCCCTACACACACACCACAGTGTGGCCAAATTCCACACCAACTCTATTTACAAGTTTGCTGACAATGCCACTGTTGTAGGTCAGATCTCAAATAACAATGAGATGGAGTACAGGAAAAAGATTGAGTGCTTAACTGCACAGTGTAAAGGGAAAGATTTTTCCATCAATGTCAGCAAAACAAAGGAGCTACTCATTGGCTTCAGTAAGTGAATTGGATGGCACGCCCCCATCTGCATCAATGATGCTAAGTTGGGGATGGTTAAAAGCATCAAGTTCCTGGGAGTAATAATCACTAACAATCTGTCCTGGTCCACCCACAATGACACTACATTCAAGAAAACACAGCAATGCCTCGAATTCCTCAGGAGGCTAAGGGAATTCAGCATGTCCAGAAAGGCTCTTGCAAATTTTTATAGATGCACAATAGAAAGCATCCTGCCTGGATGCATGAAAGTGTGGTATGGCAACTGCTCTTTCCAAAACTGAAAGAAACTACAGAGAGTTGTGAACACAGCCAAGTCCATCACACAAATTCCCTTCCCATCCATTGACTTCATCTATACTTCCCGCTGCATCATGAAAACAATCAAGTAACCAAAGACCCCTCCCACTCTGCTTATACAATCTTATATCTTCTGCTTGACGGAAGAACAAAGAACAAAGAACAAAGAAAACTTACAGCCCAGGAACAGGCCCTTCGGCCCTCCAAGCCTGTGCCGATCCAAATCCACTGTCTAAACCTATTGCCCAATTCCTAAGGATCTGTATCCCTCTGCTCCCCACCTACTCATGCATCTGTCCAGACGCACCTTAAATGAATCTACCGTGCCTGCCTCTACTACCTCTGCTGGCAACGCGTTCCAGGCACATACCACCCTCTGTGTAAAGTACTTTCCGCGTGTATCCCCCTTAAACTTTTCTCCTCTCACCTTGAACGCGTGACCCCTCGTTATTGAATCCCTCACCCTGGGAAAAAGCTTATCTCTATCAACCCTGTCTACACCCTTCATGATTTTGAAGACCTCAATCAGGTCCCCCCTCAATCTCCTTTTTTCTAATGAAAACAATCCTAACCTTCTCAACCTCTCTTCATAGCTAGCACCTTCCATACCAGGCAACATCCTCGTAAACCCTCTCTGTACCCTGTCCAAAGCTTCCACATCCTTTTGGTAATGTGGCGACCAGAACTGTACACAGTAATCTAAATGCGGCCAAACCAAAGTCTTGTACAATTTTAACATGACCTGCCAGCTCTTATACTCAATACCCCGTCCGATGAAGGCAAGCATACTATATGCCTTCTTGACCACTCTATCCACCTGTGCAGCCACCTTCAGGGTACAATGGACCTGAACTCCCAGGTCTCTCTGCTCATCAACTTTTCCCAAGGCTCTTCCGTTTACAGTATAGTTCGCTCTAGAATTAGACCTCCCAAAATGCATCACCTCACACTTGCCCGGATTGAACTCCATCTGCCACTTCTCCGCCCAACTCTCCAGTCTATCTATATTCTCCTGTATTCTTTGACAATCCCCTATGCTTTCTGCTACTCCCCCAATCTTCGTGTCATCTGCAAACTTACTGATCAGACCACTTATACCTTCTTCCAGAACATTTATGTATATCACAAACAACAGTGGCCCCAGCACTGATCCCTGTGGAACACCACTGGTCACCTTTCTCCATTTCGAGAAACTCCCTTCAACTACTACTTTCTGTCTCCTGTTGCTCAACCAGTTCTTTATCCACCTAGCTAGAACACCCTGCACACCATGTGACTTCACTTTCTCCATTAGTTTACGATGGGGAACCTTATCAAACGCCTTACTAAAGTCCATGTAGATGACATCGACAGCCCTTCCTTCATCTATCAACTTGGTCACTTCCTCAAAGAACTCTATTAAGTTAGTAAGGCATGATCTCCCCTGCACAAAACCATGTTGCCTATCACTGATAAGCCCATTCTTTTCCAAACATAAATAGATTCTATCCCTCAGTACCTTCTCCAGCAACTTTCCCACCACTGACGTCAGGCTTACTGGTCTGTAGTTACCTGGAATATCCCTACTACCCTTCTTGTACAGGGGGACAACATTAGCAACTCTCCAGTCCTCCGGCACTTCACCTGTGTTTAAGGATGCTACAAAGATATCTGTCAGGGCCCCAGCTGTTTCCTCTCTCGCCTCCCTCAGCATCCTGGGATAGATCCCATCCGGTCCTGGGGATTTGTCCACCTTAATATCCTTTAGCCTACCCAACACATCTTCCCTCCCTATGTCAACGTGATCCAGAGTAAACAAACTTCTATCTCTAATCTCAACATTCATTATGTCCCTCTCCTCAGTGAACACTGATGCAAAGTAATCATTGAGAATCTCACCCATTTTCTCAGGTTCGACACAAAACCTTCCTTCCTTATCCTTTAGTGGACCAACCCTTTCTCTAATTACCCTCCTGCTTCTTATATATGAATAAAAGGCCTTGGGATTCTCCTTAATTCTGTTGGCTAAAGTTATTTCATGACCCCTTTTAGCCCGCTTGATTCCTCGTTTAAGATTGGTCCTACTCTCCTGATATTCCTCCAAGGACCGTTCTGTTCTTAGCTGCCTGGACCTTATGTACGCTTCCCTTTTCCTCTTGGCTAGTCGCACGATTTCTCCTGTCATCCACGGTTCACGAATCTTTCCTTTCCTATCCCTCGTTTTCAAAGGGACATGCCTATCCTGCACTATCTTCAACCTATCTTTGAAAGCCTCCCACATATCAAATGTGGACTTCCCTTCAAATAGCTGTCCCCAATCCACATTTCCCAGCTCCTGCCGAATTTTGATATAATTGGCCCTGGCCCAAGTTTAGTATTCTTCCCTTCAGACCACTCTCATCTTTGTCTACGAGTATTCTAAAACTTACAGAATTGTGGTCACTATTCCCAAAGAAATCCCCCACTGCAACTTCTACCACCTGGCCTGGCTCATTCCCCAACACTAGGTCCAATATGGCCCCTTCCCTAGTTGGACTATTGACATACTGCTCTAGAAAACCCTCCTGGACGCTCCTTACAAATTCTGCCCCATCCAGACCTCTGACACTAAGTGTATCCCAGTCAATGTTGGGAAAATTAAAATCTCCCATCACCACCACCCTGTTACCTCTACATCTTTTCATAATCTGTCGACCTATTTGTTCTTCTACCTCACGCTCACTGTTGGGAGGCCTGTAGTACAGCGCCAACAATGTAACTGCACCCTTCTTATTTCTCAGCTCTACCCATAATGCCTCACTGCTCAAGCCCTCCATAGTGCCCTCCTTCAGCACAGCTGTGATATCATCCCTGACCAGCAATGCAACTCCTCCTCCTCTTTTACTTCCCTCCCTGTCCTGTCTGAAGCATCTATATCCTGGGACATTTAGTTGCCAATCATCCCCTTCCTTCAACCAAGTCTCTGTGATCGCAATAACGTCATACTCCCAGGCACTAATCCAAGACCTAAGTTCGTCTGCCTTACCCACTATACTCCTTGCATTAAAGTATATGCACTTCAGACCACCAGTTCCTTTGCATTCATCTGCTCTCTGCCTACTCTTCCCCTTGGTAATGCTAACTTCATGATCCTTACAGTCGCTAGTTTCC
The DNA here is from genome assembly GCA_024137785.1 of Ginglymostoma cirratum. NCBI lineage: Eukaryota > Metazoa > Chordata > Chondrichthyes > Orectolobiformes > Ginglymostomatidae > Ginglymostoma > Ginglymostoma cirratum. The sequence goes on from JAHRHZ010000097.1 coordinate 9,783,206, forward strand.
ACCTCACTGTCTACTCGTCTTCTCCTCTGGTTCCCAGACCCCTGCCACATTAGTTTAAACCCTCCCCAACAGTCCTAGCAAAAACTCCCCCTAGGACACTAGTTCCAGTCTGGTTCAGGTGTAGACCATCCAATTTGTAATAGTCCCACCTTCCCCAGAACCAGTCCCAGTGTCCCACAAATCTGAACCCCTCCCTCCTACACCATCCCTCAAGCCACGTGTTCATCCTGCCTATTCTTTCATTTCTACCCTGGCTAGCACGTGGCACTGGTAGCAACCCTCAGATCACTACCTTTGAGGTCCTCCTCTTTAACTTCTCTCCTAGCACCCTGAATTCTGCTTTCAAGACCTCATCTCGTTTTCTACCTATATCATTGGTGCCTATATGCACCACAACAACTGGCTGTTCACCCTCCCTTTTCAGAATGCTCTGTAGCCGATCGGTGACATCCCTGACCCGAGCACCTGGGAGGCAACATACCATCCGGGAGTCCCGTTTTCGGCCACAGAACCGCCTATCTACTCCCCTTACAATAGAATCCCTATGACTATGGCCCTATGAGTCTTTTTCCCGCCCTTCTGAACAGCAATGCCCGCCATGGTGCCATGATCCAGGCAACTGCTGCCCTCCCCTGGTGAGCCATCTCCCCCAACAGTATCCAAAACGGTATACCTGTTTTGGAGGGAGATGACCGCAGGGGACACCTGCACTGCCTTCCTGCTCTTTCTTTGCCTTTTGGTCACCCATTCACTGTCTCCCTCAGCAATCCTAATCTGCGGTGTGACCAATTCACTAAACATGCTATCCATGACCTCAGCATCACGGATGCTCCACAGTGAGTCCACGCGCAACTCCAGAGCCGTCATGCGGTCAAACAAGAGCTGCAGCTGGACACACTTCCTGCAAGTGTAACAGTCAGGGACGTCAGTCACGTCCCTGATCTCCCACATCAAGCAAGAGGCACATGCCACGGGTCTGAGGTCCCCTGCCATTGTAAGCCTTAGCTCTGACTCAACTAACTAATACCAAACAATGCACTTAAATATATTTTAAAAAAAACACAAACCTTACTTGCAGAGTCCTTTTCTTCTGGTTAGAGGAGGAGGGTGGGAGGGAGATGCTACACGTGTAGCATCTCGGGTTTAGCTGCTGACCAAATATATACTAATTCCTTACCTTCCTCACAACCTCCTGGTCTCCAACGTCACCTCCGCTCCGTCTCCCACCGCTCCCGGTGAGGAAAAAACAGCTCGCCACTCGAGGTAAGTTTTTAAACCGTCTTACCTTCCCATCAGGCCTCTGGTGCTCGGTGCCGCTCCTCCCGCTTCGAACTGCCGCCCGACACCAAGAAGATGGAAAAGTTTGTATACATGTATGAACAGATTCAAGAACAGCTTCTTCCCTGCTGGTATCAAACTTTTGAATGATCTCTTTAAAGCTAACATCGATCTCTATCTCCCTGCATCTTTTCAACAGCTATTACCCTGATACCCTGAAACACTTTATAGTAAGATCTGGCTGTAAAGCACGTAAGGCAACACTTTTCACTGTACCTCAGTATATGATCAGTAATAAATCAAATCAAATCAAAGCATCAGGTGGATTAACCATTGCAAGTGAGGAAATATTGGATCTGGGACCAGTGGGACAGAAAAGTTGGGAGGTGGCCAGAAGGCTAGAGGAAAGGACCCCTTAAACTCAGCAATGCTATTATCATAGCAAGCTGCATGGAGCAGCTGAAGGATAGAGAATCGGAAATGTGAGCCTAAGTGAAGAGCTTGAGGAAGTGAAGCAGGAACTGAATAAAGTAAGATTCAAAGCAGCTGAGCAGGGCAACAACCAGGTGAATATTGTGCAAGGCCAATTCACGACTCATATCTTCATAGTTTCCTTTATTAAGATTTGGCACCTTCATCCTTGAATCAACTTCCTCACTCTTCATCTTGATAAAAAATTCTATCATGTTATGGTCGCTCATCCCCCAGGGGTCTCACGCAGCTAGACTGGCTATGGTTCCCTTCTCATTATACAGTACCCAGTCTGAGGTGACCTGCTGTCTAGTTGGTTCCTCCATGTATTGGTCAAGAAAACCATCCCGTATACATTCCAGAAATTCTCCTCTACAGCAGTGGCAGGATCAAACATAGTCAGCATGGATTTATGAAGGGGAAACCATGCTTAGCAAATCTGTTGGCATTCTATGAAGACGTAACTAGTAGAGTTGACAAGGAGGAGTCAGTCGATGTGATATATTTGGACTTTCAGAAAGCATTTGACAAAGTCCTGTATAAGAGATTATTGTGCAAGATTAAAACACATGGGATTGGGGGAAGTGTATTGAGATGGATAGAAAACTGGTTGGCAGAGAGGAAACAAAGAGTAGGAATTAATGGGTCCTTTGCCAATCGGCAGTCACAAGTGGATCACAAGGATCTGTGCTGGGACCCAAGCTATTCACAATATATATTAATGATTTGGATGAGGGAACAAGATGTAACATTCTCAAAGTTTGCAGATGATACCAAGTTGGGTGGGAGGGTGAACTGTGATAAGGATGCAGAGATGCTTCAGTATGATCTGGACGGGTTGGGTAACTGGGCAAATCAATAGCAGATGCAGTATAATTTGAATAAATGTGATGTTCTTCACTTTGGAAGCAAAACCAAGAAGGCAGATTACAATGTGGATGGCTATAAATTGGGAGAGGGGCGTGTGCAGCGAGACCTGGGTGTCCTTGTGCACCAGTCGCTGAAGGTAAGCATGTAGATGCAGCAGGTGGTAAAGAAGGCAAATGGTATGTTGATCTTCATTGCAAGAGGTTTCCAATACAGGTGCAGGGATGTGTTGTTGCAGTGATACAGGGCTTTGGTGAGGCCAAACCCAGAATATTGTGTGCATTTTGGTCTCCTTTTTTGAGGAAGGATGCTCTTGCTCTCGAGGGAGTGCAGTGAAGGTTTACCAGGCTGATTCCAGGGATGGTGGGACTGACAAGTTTAGGATTGTTTTCAATGGAGTTCAGATGTTGAGGGGGGTCTCTTGGATACTTTTAAAATTCTAACAGAACTAGACAGGGTAGATGCAGGGAGCATGATCCTAATAGTGGGTGTGTCCAGAATCAGGGGTCACAGCCTGAGGATTCGGGGTAGTGGGAGATGAGGAGACATTTCTTTACCCAAAGAGTGGTGAGTCTGTAGAATTCATTATCACAGGAAGTAGTTGATGCCAAAACATTGAATGAATTCAAGAAGCAAAGAGATACAGCACTTGGGTTGAATAGGATCAAGGGTAATTAGATGAAAGCAGGACTATGCTATTAAGTTGGACGATCAGCCATGATTATGATGAATGGCGGAGTGGGCTCGAAGAGCCTAATGGCCTCCTCCTGCTCCTATCTTCGATGTTTCTATGTTTCTATTTGGTATAGTTTCAAACTCTGTGCAATACAGCTTACCAGGAGGCACAGTGCATGGTGATTGGGATGAAGACCTCATAGCTGTGGACAAGCTGATCGAGAAATATAAAATCCTAAAAGTTGTGCATAGAGTCCTATTCCAAGCAGGTAAAGAAAACAGAATCTGTGCTACAGACCATTTGAAATACAAAGGCAAAATTTGAAAATTGAAGTCCTGACTTTCTGCATGAAATATGCGTATTTCGGACAATAGAATTAGAGAGGAGCAGCAATTATGGGCTAGACTGGGAGGAAATGGAAGTACAAGCCCATTGATATGCTGAGAGCGGCAAAGATTGAGGATTGCCACCTCCTTTTTTGGAGGCAGTTTATCCTTTGATACCCCTTAGGATGTTACCCTGCCTGGACAAACCTGTGACTGCAACCTGTCAGGAGAGCCAGAACAATAATCCAGCCCTCTTTACGGTAGCGCAGTTGGCAGAGATAGCAAACAAAAAATTCGAGAGCCTACAATTCACACCCATATGTTTTTCAACAGCACTAACCAACAGAGGGTTCTTCATGGGCTCAACAATGTCGAGGAGGTAACATTAATGCCGACGCGCCTGAGTCCCACGATCTATTCTGACTTACCTAATCCTCAGACAATGGGAGGAGGAGAGCTGCAGGCCATAGAAACAACAATTCTAGCCACAATAGGATACATTTGGAGACATCCCATGGAAGAATAAAGTAAATGTAGCCAGTGAAAGGGAGAACACCCAACTGCATTTGCCAGGAGCCTAGAGACACAGTTCACAGGAGTCTCTCACAGTCTTTGGTAACCTAGATTTGATTGTGCTGACATCGCAAAAAAGAAAATTGGACCCAAGCGCTAGTCTTGCATGCCACCGAGGCAGCAAGGAAAGCCTGTTAAAACTCTGATTCCACAGACAACACCCACACAGAACTGATGACAAGGAGGATTACCCAGGATTGGGTGGAAGAGATCCATGAATCAGAGCACCCCAAATCAGGCAAGGGAAAAATGCACCATTTAAAAGCCCCAAAATACAGCTTAATGTAGAGGAATGAAGTGGGGGTAGGTAACAGAAAGCAGGGGAGTTATTATCAGAGCCATCCAACTCTATGTGTTCACCCGCGGTGAGAGATGGGATCAGCAGCAGAGAGGTCTAAGGTAGCAGCCTCCACCACAAGGGAAATGTTACAATTGTGGGTGCAAAGATCACTTTGCAAGGGACTGTGGAGTACTCTGGCAGTTAGTGCTGCCACAGGATCCACACCCAACATCCTGGTCCATGATGCTAGAAGGATTGGAAGTAATATGCAGCAGCTAATTTGGTAGGGGAGATCACACCAGCCAATTTTAACTCCCTGGTGGGATACAGTCCCCAAACCATGTTGTAGACATGCCTCTGCTCAGTGGGTGTGCAGCTGTAGATGGGACAGTGTTGGATGGTCCATGGTGGATGGTGAGGTGTAAGGCTGTCCTGTTGAGTTTTTATGGGATATCAGGGGGGTCTAGAATGAGTTTCCTAGCCAACAATTTGAGCTATGGAGGAGAGCCTGATGACTGTTGGATAGTGGCGACAAATGTCCCCAAAGGACTATCAATGCTAAAACAAAACAGTGGGAGACCCAAAGGAACCTGTGGAGCAGAACAGAGACACCCCCATCGGAAGATATTCATAAACGAATGAATGATTCCATTGTCATGTGTATTTTACAGTGAGGAAAACAGTAAAATACAGTGAAAAGCTTTTCCACTGTCACCATGATCCACCACCATTTTGAATAATCTTAAGAAGAAAAAAGTAGGAAGCTATAGCATAAAGAGAGTCCATCAGACCTCAGCGAGCTCATCATCAACAACGCCTGCGCCACCATTTCTCCTCCAACACCTCACCACAGAATACACCGGACCCAACCAACACATTGAAGTTGCCACTCTTCACATTATTTGGTGCTAGGCTGTTTCTCCTCCGCCACTGCCTAACCGTCGCCTGTGCTGGACCCACCTACATCAGAGTTGCATCTCTCGCCCGCTGGGCCCACATCTTTGTTGTCGCTGTCATGCCCTTCCATCACTGCCCTTCATCGATCCTCAGGTGCCATCTTTCGCTGCTGGGCTTAGTTCGCCAGCGCCACCTCCACCAATGTAGCAGCCACCACTTCCATGCCAGGTCCTGCGCTTGCAGAAAAGTAAGTGGGGGTTCACTTGGATCCATGTTGTTCTTGTTCTCAATGAAATACTGATACTAGTTCAGGACTGAAATCAGGTGATTTATCAATGCAATGATGTCCAGGGTCATCATAGGTCAAAGGTCATGACTGACAGAATTAAAGGATTGCGTTGATGGCCAGAAATGGGAAAAGACATAAAATATTACGTCAAGAATTGAATTCTACTGCTTCACACTAATGTGATCCTGTGATCCCAGTTAATGTTAACAAAAGTGAAATCATCTACTACCATCACTCTATTCCTCTCACATCTATGATTTGCCTACATACCTGCTGGGAGACCTGGAGAATATCCCAGCAAGTATAATCCTAAACTCTACCCAGATGGCCTCATTTGAAGACCCTTCTAAAACATCCACTCTCATTATTGCTGAGCTGATCTGCTACTGTACTTATCAGCATAATTTTATTGACACAAGTAGTGCTGTCAGGATATATCCAAAATGAATGTATAAGTGGTAAACATATTTTTTTGGCACACCTCCCTTGTTCCTTCCTCTGCTGGTATGGAAGGATGCTAAGAAACTATCCATAGAAATAGCCCCTAATAATTTTTCCCCAGGAAACAGCCTGGTGAGATTGAGTGCAGCTTTCAGGAGTTGGCAATAAAGTAGTATCATGTCAAATAGTTAAATAACAAAGTGCTTAAGCAGTTAAACATTAAAGAACTACTGAACAAGTTCACAAAATACACACCACCTGTTCATATCACATCTTAACTACTAAGAGCCTATTAGTTGCCATGGGCACATAACAGGAATTCATAGTCATGCTTCCATTGATTTTCAATTCATCTGGAAAATAGTCCTCAAAGATTGAATATGAAATGAGGAGTGATACTCTTGTGTCAAATTCAGGTGCTCCCAAAGCGTTTTGGGATTTTATCATGATTACCATTTTTTTTGTCCCTTTGTAAGTATAGCATATATATGCACAAGTTTCCAGCACCATCAGTTTTCAGACAGATATTATAACACAAGTACACTTTTGTCAACTACGTATCTTAGTCTGATAAGACAATGCCTGCTGACAATAATAGAAATAGTAGGAACTGCCGATGCTGGAGTCGGAGATAACAAGGTGTGGATCTGGAGGAACACAGCAGGCCAGGCAGCACCAGAGAAGCAGGAAAGCTGACGTTTCGGGTCTGGACAATACCCCATAAAGGGGCACTTTATAATTTTCCATAGATGATAAGCTAATGTCTTTGGCATATACAAGATGAATCCGCTCTATGACTCTTCGCAATGTTGGATTGCTACCTCAAAGGTTTGAGAAAGATGATTGGGGATAAAAGTTGCTTCTTTCATTTTACTTGCTCTTGATTGCTATGTGAGCAGATCTATGTCAATTTCTGTTATTTGGGCAGTATCCAAAAGTGTGATCATTATATGGTAGGGCAGAAGAGGGATTCTATGATTCTACTACGTGAACTTTTGAAAATACACTGAGAGAAGTAAGCTTTTAGAAGAATAAGATGAAAAAATATGGACGTTGAAGATCTGAAACAAACAAAAATAGAAGTTGCTGGAGAAACTTAACAGTTCTGACAGCATTTGTGCAGAGAAAAAAGTTATTTTTCATGTCTCATGATCCTTCTTCAAAACTGACAACAGCCAGTATGCCTATTCCATGGCCTTCCATGTCAATTACCTAGCTCCATACCCTAAATCCTGAAATGTGTTGCTTTCAACACGGCCAATCCATTGTCAATAATTCATCGTCTCCATTATCAAGTATTTGGCTGCTCTTCTTTCCTGACTTGCTATCAACAATCCCCTTGTCTGTCCATCTCTTCCCTCTCTCTTTCTCTGTCGGGACTCCCTCTCTGCCAGTTCATTCACACCTTTCCCCTGTGCACCCCCACACTGTCATCAACATAAATGCCATCTTTTCTTAGCTAGGGTCACTTCTCTTAGAATGGTCACTGGACTTGAAATATTGACTCTGTTGTCTCTGCACAGATGCTACGCTTTTAGGAGAAATGAATACCCTTCCACAGGCCAGAGACTGAAAATTCTGAAACAAGTAATTCACAACCTGACTCTAAAACGCTATCCAATCTCTGCAAGGAAAAGTCAGGAGCATTCTCTGTTTGCCTGGACGATTGTGGCTCCAATAATAGTCAATACATTCAACAGCTTCCAGGACAAAGGACGTAGCTCAATCATCTTACATATTTACTCCGTCTAGCACAATGGCGGCAGTGCATACCATCAATAAAGACATTGCAGCAATTCTCTGAGACTCCTTCAGTGAATGAGGAACGTCTTTTCCTCCTAATACCAGCTATACCTTTCCTCATCTTTAAACAAGGTACCTAGGTCACCACAATGCTTAAGTCATTTATTCCTTTAGCTTGATTCAATCCTTTTACTTACGTTCATCCCCAACTAGTACAACTCATCTTTGGCACTCCCAAGTGGCAGCAAGTTATTGTTCCTGCAATACCATTTCTTCTTGTTATTGCAGAAAAGGTGAAAGAAAGATACCACTAGTCAGTACACTACATTTCATTGTTGACCTTTCCATTTGACAGGTTGGCTGGGATAAGTTGGCTTAATTGCCAGGGCAGTAACCTGGGGAAGCTGCTTGCCAGCCTGATACAGAAGATTTCCAATCAATGTAAAGACAAATAATGTATTGGAAAAAACTTCAGCAAATAGAATTTAAAAAGTACATTTAAAAATTAGGCAAACATGTTACAATGCTTTTACTTATTGTAGAATTTCAAGTTGTATTTTATGGTGCTGAGTTGATAGCAGTGGTCTTATGCTCATTTGTTTTGTTTCCAAACAAAAAAATTGCTAGTACTAATCCTGTTTGCGGCACATAATTTAAGTAGAATATAATCTGGGCAATACATTTGTGCCAATTTCAGTTGAATGACCCTTTGCTAAAATAGCTAAATTACTTCTGACAGAACTTAATGAAACTTAAAAATCAAATAAAACACAAACATAATACCCTAGGATGTAGGAGCATAGAGTCACAGAGGCCTACAGCACAGAGACAGGCCCTTCGGCTCAAACTTGTCCATGCTGACCAAAATGTCCATCCATGCTAATATCATTTCCCTGTATTTGGCCCATATCCTTCTATACCTTTCCTATCTATGTTTTCATCCAAATGCCTTTTAAATACTGTTAATGTACCCATCTCAACCACTTCTGCTGGCAGCTTATTTCATATGCGTACCACCCTCTGTGTAAGAAAATTGCCCCTTAGGTTCCCCTGTATGCCTTCTCCTTAAACTGTTGCCCTCTAGTCCTCGATTCCTCAACCCTGCGAAGAGTGAGTGCATTCACTCTATCCATGCCTCTCATGATCTTATATACTTCTATAAGATGCCCCCTCAGTCCCCTACGCTCCAAACAAAAGTGTCCTACATCTTCCAACCTCGCCTTATAACTCAGTCCCTTCAGTCCTGGCAACATCCTTGTAAATTTCGTCTGCACTGTTTCCAGTTTAATAACATCCTTCCTATAGCAAGGTGACCAAAACTGAACACAATACTCCAAGTGTGGCCTCACCAAGATCTTGTATAACTGTGACATAACTTCCCAACTTCTATACTCAATGCGCTAAGTGATGAAGGCCAGTGTGCCAAAAGCCTTCTTCACTAACCTGTCTACCTGTGACTTCACTTTCAGAGAACAGTGTACCTAATTCCAAGATCCCTCTGTCCCACTACACTCCTTAAGGCACTCCATTCCCCATGAAACTCCTACATTGATTTGATTTTCCAAAATGCAACACCTCACACTTCCCCAGCTGATCACGATCCTGCTGCAATTTCTGATAACCTTCCTTTCTGTCCACGATACCACCTATTTTAGTGTGAACCTCAAACTTACTAATCATGACTTGTACATTCTCATCCAAATCATTGATATTGATAACAAACAGCAGTGGGCCCAGCACCAACCCCTAAGGCACACCACTAGTCACAGGCCTCAAGTCCGATAAGCATCCTTCCACTATTACTCTCTACTTCCTGCGATCAAGCTAATTGTGTATCCAATTTGCTAGCTCTCCCTGGATTCCATGTGATCTAACCTTCCACAGCAGCCTACCATATGAAACCTTATCAAAGGCATTACTGAAATCTATATAGACTATGTCGACCACCCTGTCCTCATCAACCTTCCTGGTTACTTCAACGAACTCTAACAAATTTGTGAGGCATGATCTCCCATGCAGTGAAGCTGAATACTCCTAATCAAACCCTTTCTTTCCGAATGCATATATATCTTATCCCTCAGAATCTTCTTAAGTAATGTACTCATTGCAGATGTTAAGCAGAGGTAGACCATTCAGTACATTGAGTCTGCTCTGCCATTCAGTGAGATTCAGTGATCTGACGATCATCACCTCCACTTTCCTGCCTTATCCCTACAACCCTGAATACATTTGCGTGCCACAAGTGAAATATAAAGTTTTTGAGAAGATTTGTAGCTCAGGTTGTGGATGAGGTTGTAGATTTACTCACCGAGCCATACAAATAACAAATGGGAAAAAACACCAACATTTCACCAGAGATACACTGATAGTGTTACCTAGCAGGGTGATGAGACATCAGTAATCAAACACATTGGCTCGGCAACCATGTCTACACAAGTGAAATATCTGCAGGTTCTATTTTCTCTCTGTGTAATCTTGTTTCTAAAAATGAAGTAAAGCTGATAGCATATTAATAATAATAATAATTGTACTCTTCATATTAAATAAACAGAATTTATACCAGAATGACTTGATAAGAACTAATGTTATGGTCGCCAGTGTTCTTGCGCACTTGCAGGGTCAATTTGGGAGTTATGGAATTTACAACATCTGCCAATGGGTTATTTATGTCTTGTATATGGCTGAGCTAAGCAGGATCGCTGCTTAGCATTTACAGGCAACACTAAAGGAATGTGTATTGAAGGAAACTGCGAGCAGTGATTCTCACTTCTTTCTGGGAGACAAACAAAAGAAGCTGAAGGTAATTTATCTCCCTAATATTTGAATACCCTAAGTAACTTTTTGTTAGTCATCCTACATGAATACTACACAACTCTCAAAAGCTCTCCTAATACACAGGAAGGCACCTAAAAGTATTTAAGTTGACAAGCAAAAGATCTGTTGAACAGTGGGAGAATAGGAGATGAGTGATTTAAGCATGGTCAAATGAAATGGTTTTAAGAAGTTTAATGGGAGCAGCACATTAAAGAGCAGATAAAATAAATGGCAAATGGAAAAAGCAGAGCACATTGGGAGACATTTAGTCCTGAAGTACAGGTGGGTTGGAAGCTGGTGAATGGTTAAAGTAATAATTTTTTTGAATATGGATCATACGGAGTGCCTCCAACATAGATAGTTGCCAGTTTAACACAGACATGTTTGAGTGCCTGTGAGCAATCTGCTCACCACAGTTGGGCCCTTAATTAGTGCAGGTGGGCAGGTAGTTATTACAGCAATTAACAGTTAATGAGGTTTTTAAAATGCAATTTCATTGACCTTTAAATTTACCATCTCCGGCATCGGCTTCCTAAGGTTTGTGAATCTTATCAGCAAAATAAAGGCAAGATGAAGTACAGTTTGTATGGGTCTTTAACCTGAGTGCTGTAAAGGTTTAAAGGCGACATTTAAAAACATTCAACTTTGCCACATTCACTGTCTATATGAATAAAAGCTGAGTTATTAAAGCCAGTGGTTCAGTTCTCTCTAGTTAACAGTTGACTTAAAATTCTGTTGAAAACAGCTTTTGTTAAAATGTTCAGGCTGGGGAATTAAGAATGGCAGAAGCATTGTGGTTGACTGTACGTATGGAGAGGAAAAACAGCACTATCCATAACAGTGACAATGTGGCATGCTGAGATTTGCAGTTGCAAGGTTGACTTGTGCAGGAAAGAGCTACCACAAATGAGACGTTTACAAGCAAGTGGGGCACAGGAGATGGGGGTGCAGGAGAATGGTGTTACTCAGGTGTTTAACTAGCTGTAATTCCCCTTAACTGGTACTTTGCCACTGTCTCATGAGAAACTTATCTCATTGCTTAGCAAATGCATAAAATAAGCAGAGTGCAGCTCCTGACATTGAGATAGGCCTCACAGGATTTCTTGTCCAATTCTGCCACATTTCTAACCATAGCCCACTTAGCATTCTATAAGATTCCACCCAATATTTTGAATGAAACATTATTTCTCTCGTCACGGATGGTGTCAGACCTGCTGAGTTTCTGAAGCATTTTCTACTTTTATTCCAGATTTCCAATGTCTGCAGTATTTTGATTTTAGAAGATAAACTGACAGGAGAAGATAAAAATAAAAGTAAGGGATGTAGATAAATTAGTAACTGAGCAAAAATCTGACTGAAGGAATATAACGTAGGGAAATGTGAACTGGTTCGCTTTGCCAGAATGGACAGAAAAGCAGTTTCCTGTTACCCTTTGTAATGCAGTGAGTTTAAAGAAAGTAGTGGTACACATGTTTCTAGATGTCCTAATATGTTAGAATCATACAGCACAGAAGAATCATTCAGCCCATCAAGTCCGAATGGCCAAAAATACACTACTACTACACCAGTCCCACAGCCTTACATGTTCTGACACTTCTGGTATTCATCTAAGTACTTTTTAAGAGGTTGTAAGGCTTCTGGCTTCAAGTAGCTTCCCAGGCAAAGCATTCTAGATCCCACCATCCTCTGGGTGGAGAAGGTTTCCCTCAAAATAATCACAGAAAGTTAGTGTGCTGGTACAGCAAGTGATTGAAAAGGCAAATGGAATATTGTTTTTTGCAGAGGGAATTGAATGTTAAGGTAGGAAACTTTTACTTCAGCTGCACAGGACTTTTATGAGACCACATCTAGAGTACTGTGTGTGATTGTGCAATCAGAAAGGTTCACAGATGAAGGATGACTACATAACATGCTTTGAGGATGAGAAAGAAGTGTAATATGAAGATGGGGTATCCATCATAAGACCAGCTAAACAGATTGCTGCTGATGATAACAGGAATGCCCCAAAGAACTTAAAAATTCAATTGGATAGTAAATTGGCAAATGGGTAGGAAACAGCAAGTGGAGATAAAGGGTTCTTTATCATGTTGGGACATGTAATCGATGGGGTTTCACAGGAATCAGTACCCAGACAGTAACATTTCCATATAAGACCATAAGATATGGAGTAAAATTAGGCCAATTGGCACATCAAGAGTAATCTGCTATTTGATCATGGTTGATACGTTTCTCAACCCCATTCTCTTGCCTTCTCCCCATAACCCTTAATCCCTTTACCAATCAACAACACATCAACCTCTTGATTACCTTCAATGACTTGCCTCCACAGCCTTCTGTGGCAATGAGTTCCACAGATTAACCACCCTTTGGCTTTTGAAATTCCTCCACATCTCAGTTCTTAAGTGCCGTCCCTTCACTCTGAGTCTGTCCCCACGGGTCTTAATCTCTCCTACCAGTGAAAACATCTCCACATCCACTCTATCTAGGCCTGTCAATATTCTGTAAGTTTCAATAAGATCCCCCCTCATCCTTCTAAATTCCATACAGTACAGACCCAGAGTCATCAGCTGCTCCATTATGACAAGCTCTTCATTCCTGGGATCATTCTTGTACACCTTATCTGTATGCCCTCCATGCCAGCGCATCCTTCCTTAGATCATAGAATCCCCACAGAGTGGAAACCCAACAAGTCCACACCAACCCTCCGAAAAGAGTCCCACCCAAACCTATCCGCCAATCCTATCCCCATAGGCCTGCATTTCCCATGGCTAACCCACCAAACCCTGGACACTACAGGCAATTTAGCATATCCAGTTCATGACTGTGGGAGGAAACCCACACAGACATGGGAAGAATGTGTAAACTCCTCACAGACAATTGCCTAAGAGTGGAATCCAACCCAAGTCGCTGGCACTGTGAGGGAACAGTGCTAACCCATGAGCCACCATGCTGCCCTAAATATGCTCAGTCCTATTACTTGTTCTGGAAACTTCAATAACTTCTACTGAGCCCTCCACCACCCCCAACATTTTCCATGCAACTGAACCCCCACTCCCCCTTAAAGCCCTGTCCACAACCCTAGTTCTGTGATCCACCAGGACTTTGGTCCCAGCACCTGGTCCCATTCAGGTGGAGCACATCCCATCAGAACAGCTTCCTTCCCATTTACTGATGCCATGAATCGAACTCCTATCTCCCACACCAATCTTTAAGCCAAGTTTTTACCTCTTTAATCCTGTTGGCCCTATGCCAATCAGTTGTTGGCTCAGGTAGTAATGCAGAGACTATTACCTTTATGGTTCTGCTTTTTAATTTTGACCCTAGCTGCTCAAATTCTCTCACCAGAACCTCCTTCCTCTTTCTACCTATATCATCGGTACCTATGTGGACCAAGACAAATAGGTCTTTGTCATCCCACTCCAAGTTCCTCTGCAGCCCAGATGAGATATCCAGAACCTAGGCCTTCAGGACTCTCGATCCTGTCCACAGAGAACAGTGTCCATTCCCTGACTACATTATCCCTGATTATACCTATAGTTCCCTTTCCTACCTGCCTGTATCATGATGCTATGGTCAGTTGCTCATCTTTCCTGCAGCCTCTGCTCTCATACACCGAAGAAGCAAGAATTTCAAACCTGTTAGACAAACTCAAGGGCCAAACTTAAGGCTCCTTCAGCACAATCTTCTAGATCCTTTTATCTGCCTTGATGGAAGTTGCAGTTTTCTGCCCCTGATTGCTGACTGAACTTGAGGTAGTTAATCTAGGGGGTATTATGTAAACAAATAAATCTTATCATGACTTTGACAGATAAATATATCAAAAATCCATTGCCAGCTTTAAACTAAACACTACAGCAAGTATAACAGTTCACTAGATAATGTACTCTAGTTATCAACAGCTTGTCTGCAATCAACAGAAACTCAGTTACATGGTCAAGAGAAAACTGTTGGACTGTAACCTGGTGTCATGTGACTTCAGACCTTGTCCATCCCAGCAGTGGAGGGCAGGGTGGCTCAGTGGTTAGCACTGCTGCATCACAGCACCAGCAATCCAGGTTCAATTCCAGCCTCAGGCAACTGTCTTGTGTAGAGTTTACACATTCTTCCTATATCAACTTGGGGGGGGGAAGAAGGGAATTTTTTTTAAATAGGATGAATTGAAACCCAGGAGCAGGGACCTATCTTGAGTGACATCACAGGTAAACAATAAATGCATTGGTGGTTGATAGCTACTAATTTGACTATTATAGCCTAATTTCATTTGAAAATAGGACAAATATTTACAGTCTACAAACTAAAAGACCAGTGAATTTTCATTAAATCAAACTAATAATTCTATAACAAAATTTTCCTTATCTAAGGAAACACATACCTTCACTGAAGGCATTCTAGTGAGTTTTCTCTTGGCTGATACCAGGTACGGAAGGGTTACCTTATGAGGAGAAGTTGAGTAATTTCAGCTTTTGCTTATTGATCTATAGAAGAAAAAGAAGCAACCCTCTTGAAACCCACAAAATTCTTATGGGTATGGCAGATACAGGAAAATTGTTTCCCTTTGTGGGTGAGAACATAAGTTTATCAGCCATTCTCAGTTTAAGACAGAAGACATTCTTCCTTGCTTGAGGGTAGTTAATCTATGTAATTCTTCACTGTAGTGGGCTGTTGAGGCTGGGTCATTAATTGCTTTTAAGGCTGAGATTGACTGACTGCTTAATATATCAGTAACAGAAATCCAGGGCTTTAGAAAAAGGAAAAGAAGTGCAATTGCTGATCATCAAATCAGCCATGATCTTATTGAATGGCAGAGCAGACTTGATGGGCTGTTATGGTTGGTTTGCATCTGCTCCTATGCATTGTGCAATTCGCTGGTTAGCACTGGTCATCACTTGATTACCCAATGCAACATCCAACCAGCTACTGGCCCAGAGCATAATAACCACTCAGTGCTAACTCTCTATGATGTCCTTGAATCAATTAAATTCCAATACATTCCAGACCAGTTCCCAACAGCAAATGTCTTACTTGCTTTTTTTCCAAATTAAGCTGCTGTTCAAAGTTCAATTTTTACCTTCAACTCTGTTCTGAACTAGAAAACTATGATAGCCTCAACACTTCAGAAACTGGAAATAGTTTTATTTTGGTACATCTTTCCAAGATGGCTAGCTTTCTTGTTGTAAAAGCATTGTTTACAGAACATTGTCCATACCTGTGACATTTTTGTGCACAACAGCACAAGCAAGATTTTAGTGTCCGGCATTTTTACTTCCAATTGCTCTGGTAGTTGTTTTATAATCCAGTGTTTTGAAGGAACTGTTCATCACTGGAGGTTTCTGAACCGAACATTTTCTTCACCTCTCAGACTGATGTTCTAATTATGAAAATTTGCCTCTCTAGCCATATTGTATTTATTCGTGTAATATATCTTAATTACAATACTTCGACATTCAGTGATATCTGCTATAATGCAGTGTCATTAATTCTACTTTGGATTGTGGAGCTTTTTTGCATCCAAATAGCCTTAATTATCAGTAATAAAAGCAACTACTAGTTGTGGTTTTTGAACCATTATGTTGAACTTTGTCTATCATTCACTCCCAACACCGCTACTGCTGTCCGCCCTACGGCCCCCAACAAAACAGCCTCTCAGTTCCTTTCAGCTGCAACTGCTAAATGTACAACGCCTGTCTGTTTAGTTCCTCCTTCCTCAGTATTCAAGGCCCCAAACACACCTTCACAAATCTCCACTGCATTCACTGCTCACAATGTTGTCCCCTCTACATTAGGGAATGAAGCATAGACTGGGTAACTGTTTCACAGAATACTTGGGTTCTGTCAGCAAAAACGACCCTGAGCTTCCAGCTGCCTGCCACTTCAACACACCACCCTGTTCCCTGGTCAACATCTGTCTCAGGCTTGCTGCAGTGCTCCAGCAAAACTCAGCACAAGCTAAAAGAACAGCACCTCATTTTTTGCTTGGGGACCCTGCACCTTTTTGGACGCAACATCAAGTTCAATAACTTTAAGGGCTTGAGCTCTCCCATGTCCTCGCCCCAACTCCCGCACTATGTCTTGTCATCATATAGTCTGTTACTCCCAAACGATTGCACATTACCCTCCTAGTTAACTTTAACTACTCCTTTGTCAGTCCAAGAGTTCTTCTCTCTTTTTGTGTTCGACCCCCACCTTTTCGTTCACTCCTTGCACCTCTTCCAACCACTGCCCCACTATCTTCTGCATGTAAACTGGCATCTTCCCGGCTACCATCAGTTCTGAGGAAGGGTCACTGGACCTGAAACATTAACTTTTTTGTTCTTCTTCAGATGTTGCCAGACCTGCCGAGCTTTCCTGTATTTTTTTCTTTTTTTTGTTTGACTTCCAGCATCTGTGGTTCTTTAGGTATTTAAAGTGAGGGCTGAGTGCCACTTAAAAAACAATGTAGTGGAATGGAAAACATTTGGTGAATGAAAGGGAATGTGGCTGGCATTTAATCAACGTGTTATAGCTGAATTAGGTAATGGAATTTAGGTTATTAAGGTGTTTCTTACCCTGCATCCAAGACCAGAGCACAGTACACCTGCTTTACATCTCAACCAATCCCATCTACACTTCATTCATGAGAATTGTGGATTTCTTACTTTCATTGCTGGCTAAAATGTTGTTCTTCTTCCTAACTGGATCCAGAAAATATTTAGGCATGCAACATTAAATATTAATGTATTTCATCTCCCCCAATTCTCACTCCTACATCTCCATTAAGCTAGAGTTAAGATCAATTCATATGCATGGCTTGGAGACTCAAATGTATTGCTTCAATCAAGCTGAAGGCAAATAATCTATGCACTGACTTGATCATTCAGTTTTGTCTGTGAGGACATGCAAATCCATTTTTTTGTATGTAAATCGTCTTCACATTAATAGCAGGGCCACTGAATCTGGTGGGTAATACAACAGGATTTTAACCTCCTGTAAGGATAAGTGATTAGCAGTAAATTTTAAAGGTATTCCAGATTTCACGTCATTCTGGGAATGAGTTAATGTGACTGAGCCATCACTGTATGGCAACCTTCAACCAGCTGTTGCTGCTAGAAAGGAGCTATTAAGAGATAACATAATAGATTAAACAGCAGGTAGGAAAATGTAGGGATATAAGTATTGGTATAAAGAACAATACTACAGGAACAGGAGGAGGTAATGGTTTGACTACGAAATTTATCCCACTTCAGGTGCAATAGCTCTGCATTTATATTGCAGGGCAATGCGGTGAAGTTCCCGTATGATAGAGGCGGGGTGGGGGGATAAAAGTGGCTGAGGAGCATCTCAACTGTTGAGAATTAAACTTGTTTTCCATCACATTTCTTGTAAAAGACTCTTCATAAAATGAAGAGAATACCACTGTCCTGACCTGAATTTTTTTCACTTCACTTGTGTAAAAGACCAATAGCATTCAGCAAATTTTTCTAAAGCTGAAATAGAAAATCAAATGGCAAGAGACAAAAGTAATGACTTCTTTTGATGCTTGTTATGAAAAAAGTACCATACTGGATTCAAACATAAATACTCTCTGAAATGCCAGCAAATGGGACTAGATTAATTTACCATAAATGGTGGGTATGGACAAGTTGGACTGAAAGGTCTGTTGCCATGCTGTACATCTGACTCTCCTTCCATGGAGGCTTTTTGGATCTGCTGAGCTTGTTCAGTATTTTATTTTTCAGTTCTTCAACATCTACAGTAGATTGCTCTTAAACACCCTTGATGTGTGTCCTTTTAAAGCAGAATCTCCAGGTTTTATGGGTTCAACTTGTCCTTGATTGATGCCATTAGAGGGAATTTTCATGCAGACCCAGCCATCTGACAACAATTTGATATAATTTACATTGTGCGTGCACCTGAAGTGCAGACAACATGTTCACATTTTGGTGCAGAGAGACATCAGGGCTTTTTATTTTTGGAAAATAATCAATTTTCCTCTGGATTTGCACCAACTGCTAAGCGTTAGACGGAAATAAGACAAAAGAGAATTGTCTCGCAATTTAACTTGAATAAACATTACTTCGAATGAACAAGAATTGGAAACTTTGATATGCATACAACATGGGTATTATTAAAACTCAAGAAAATGAGTAAAATTATGAAGACCAGCAGAAATATTTTGCTGCTGTTACACCACATGGAAAAGAGTTTGAAAGTATTTGCTGATCTGAAAGAAAAGCTATTACTGGCTGAGGTTTTTTCTTTGTGGCTCAGGCTTTTTGCCTTCTGCACAAAAGTCAGAACATTCAAAAGATAACTAAGGGTTTGTATTAAAATGAATTTAATCTTTTTTGTTAAAATCAACATTAGTATTTGATACAAAAATAGAATTGCTGGAAAAGCTCAGCAGGTCTGGCAGCATCTATGAAGGAAAAAACAGAGTTAACGTTTTGGGTCCGGTGACCCTTCCTCAGAATTAGGATTTGATAATTCAATTTAATCGATTTATAATCGAGGAAACTGACAGACAAACAATGTTGAAAGTTGTTGAAAGCCTATTTTATCTAACTGGAGATGTGTGCTTTTTATTAAGCAAAAAGACTGGACTCAAAAAGAGATACTGAAGGGTAAGTCAGTAGCAGAGCAGTGGGTAGCATTCAAGATATTTACAGTTCAGAGCAAATAGTTTCCCTTTTATTCATTCATGGGATGAGGGCATTGCTGGCTAGGCAGCATTCATTGCCCATCCCTAATTGCCCAGAGGGTGATTATGAGTCAACCACACTGCTGTGGGTCTGGAGTCACATGCAGGCCAGACCAGGTAAGGATGGCAGTTTCCTTCCTTAAAGGACATTAGTGAACCAGATGGGGTTTTCCCCAACAATCAAAAATGGATTCATGGTCATCATTATACATTTAGTTCCAGGTATTTATTGAATTCAAATTCCACCAACTGCTGTGGCAGGATTCGACCCAAATCCCCAAAACATAATCTGAGTCTCTGGATTGGCAGTCCAGTGATAATACCTCTAGGCCATCACCTCCCCATAAGTATAGAGGAATTCTAAAAACAGAAATACATTCTTTGTGAAGAAGCACAGGTTAGAATAATACAAAAGGAAAGTCTTTTTAATGTATTCAGGTTTACTGATACAAGGCTAAGTGCAACCGACTCTTAGCTTGCCTTGTAAAGATTAAGTGCATGAGCAACAAAGTGGCATATGAATAAAATGCCGTTCACTTTGGGGCATAAGGCTACAAAAGTACAATGGCCTCTAGGGTGAAAGTTATCTAATAATAAGCTGAGTAAATTCCATCTGTATTTGAGTTGAGGAGAATGAGGGATGATCTCTTTGAAACAAAGTACTGAAGACTTGACAAGGATGTGGGCTTTGACTGGTAGCACTTATTACCCCACCCTAAAAAGCACTTCAAGTTGGTGTTGAATTGCCTCCTTGTACCATTTGAAGTCTACTTTTGGTGGAGGTGATCTATAATCCTGTGAAGGAGAGAAATCCAGAATTTTGACCCAGCAACAATGAAGAAATATTTCCGACTCAGGATGGTGAGTAACTTGTAACACCACTTCTAACATGTTTGCTGGCCTTGTCCTTCTAGCTGCTAATATTTGTGGGTTTGGAAAGTGCTATATAAAGAGTCTCCAGGAAGTTCTTCAGTGCATCTTGTAGGTGATGGACACTGCTGCTCCTATGCATCATTGGAAGAGGAGGTGAAGCAAACAATGAAATATAAACAGGCCAGTTATGCCTGACTCTCTCTTTCGGGTATGTGGAACAATCCTTGTTCTAGTCCTACATTGGCCCCTCCCACAACCCTTTTGGTATACGAACTGATTTGGTGCCACTTCATGCTCCCACCAAGACCTTGACAAACTTATTCACTTTGTCTCCAATTTCCACCCCTCTAACTTTCACATCGTCCATTTCCAACACTTCCTTTCCTTGACCTCTGTCCCCATTTTTTTTTGTGGAATAAACAGTCCACTACCATCCACTACAAAGTCACTGACTACCATAGCTACCTTCATTACAGCTCTTCCAAACCTACACCCTGCAAAGTTTCCGTCTGATTTCCCCCACTCCTTTACTCGCATTGCATTGGTTTGGATAATGGCACTTTCCAAAACAGTGCTGCTGAGATGTCTGTCTTGTTCCATAACTTGTTTCCTGCTCACTGTGGTTGACAGGTCCCTCAACAACATTTGACCTATCACCTGTGCTTCTGCCTTTGCCCCATCCCATCACTCTGTGTTATTGGGCCCCATTTATCCTCACTCTTCTTCCCACCAACCTCTGCATTCAAAGTATTATTCTCCACCATTTTAGACAGCTCCAGAACACCACCACCAGCACCTGCATGGGCCCAAGCTATGCCTGCCTCTTTGTAGGTTATGTGGAACAATCCCTCTTCTGCACCGACACTGGCCCTAAACCCCACCTCTTCCTCCGTTACATTGATGACTGTATCGGCGCCTCCTCGTGCACCCACGAGGAGCTCGAACAGTTCATCCACTTCACCAACACCTTCCACCCCAACCTGAAGTTCACCTGGACCATCTCTAATCCCTCTCTCTCCTTCCTGGATCTCTCTGTCTCCATCTCCGGCAACCACCTAGAAACCGGTATCCATTTCAAGCCCACCGACTCCCACAGCTACCTAGAATACACCTCCTCCCACCCACCTTCCTGCAAAAATGCCATCCCCTATTCCCAATTTCTTCGCCTCCGCTGCATCTGCTCCCAGGATGAGACATTCCACTCCCGTACATCTCAGATGTCCTCATTCTTTAAGGACCGCAACTTCCCCCCCACAGTAGTCAAGAACGCCCTCGACCGTGTCTCCCACATTTCCCGCAACTCATCCCTCACACCCCATCCCCGCAATAATAACCAAAAAAGAATCGCACTCGTCCTCACGTACCACCCCACCAACCTTCGGATCCAACGCATCATCCTCCGACACTTCTGCCATCTGCAATCAGACCCCACCACCAAAGACATTTTTCCCTCCCCACCCTTATCTGCTTTCTGGAGGGACCACTCTCTTCATGACTCCCTTGTCCACTCCACACTCCCCACCAGCCCCACATCACCCAGCACTTTTCTCTGCAACCGCAGGAAGTGCTACACCTGCCCCTACACCTCCCCCCTCACCCCCATCCCGGGACCCAAGAAGACTTTCCACATCAAGCAGATGTTCACCTGCACATCTTCTAATTGTGATATACTGCATCCGCTGTTCCCGTCGTGGCCTCCTCTACATCAGGGAAACCAAGTGGAGGCTTGGGGACCGCTTTGCAGAACACCTATGCTCGGTTCGCACTAAACAACTGCACCTCCCAGTCGCGAACCATTTCAACTCCCCCTCCCATTCTACAGACGACATGTCCATCCTGGGCCTCCTGCAGTGCCACAACGATGCTACCCGAAGGTTGCAGGAACAGCAACTCATATTCCGCTTGGGAACCCTGCAGCCCAATGGTATCAATGTGGATTTCACAAGCTTCAAAATCCCCCTTCCCCCTACCGCATCCCAAAACCAGCCCAGCTCGTCCCCGCCTCCCTAACCTGTCCTTTCTCCAACCTATCCCCTCCTCCCACCTCAAGCCCCACCCTCACCTCCTACCTACTAACCTCATCCCGCCCCCTTGACCTGTCCGTCCTCCCTGGACTGATCTATCTCCTCCCTACCTCCCCACCTACACTCACCCTTACTGGCTCCATCCCCACCTCTCTGACCGGTCTGTCTCCTCTCCACCTATCTTCTCCTCTATCCATCTTCTATGTGCCTCCCCCTCTCTCCCTATTTATTTCAGATCCCCCTCCCCCTCCCTCATTTCTGAAGAAGGGTCTAGGCCCAAAACGTCAGCCTTCCTGCTCCTCTGATGCTGCTTGGCCTGCTGTGTTCATCCAGCTCTACACATTGTTATCTCAGATTCTCCAGAATCTGCAGTTCCTACTATCTCTCACCACCAAACATGCCTTGTCCCTCACTCCCCTGCCTACATTTTTTTTAAAATTAGAATCCCTACAGTGTGGAAACAGGCCCTTCGGCCCAACAAGTCCACACCGAACCGTGGAGTATCCCAACCACACCCATCCCCTTGTAACCCACCTAATCTACACGTCCCTGAACACTATGAGCAATTTAGCATGGCCAATCCACCTAACCTGCACATCTTTGGATTGTGGGAGGAAACTGGAGCACCCGGAGGAAACCCACGCAGACACAGGGAGAATGTGCAAACTCCACACAGACAGTCACCCGAGGCTGGAATCGAATTTTGCAGGGATCATTCCCTCTAGGACTACCTAGTCTATTCATGGACCCATAGCACCCTCCCATGTAACCACAGAAGGGGCTACACCTGCCCCTTTACCTCCCTGCTCACCATCCAAGGGCTTAAACAGGCTTTCCAAGTGAAGCAGCATTTCACCTGCACTTCCTCCAATCTTGTGTATTGTGTTCGCTGCATCCAATGTGGCCTCCTCTACATTACAGAAACCAAATGGCAACTGGGTGACTGCTTTGCAGAACGCCTCTGGTCTGTGTGCAAGCATGACCCCAACTTTCCTCTAGCTGGTCATTTCAACATCTCATCCTTAGTCTAGGCACTTTACAGTGCTCTGGACTTAATAGTGAGATCAGCACCTTCAAATTTATGAACTAGCTCCCATTCCTTCTTTCAGCTTTGCTTGTTACATTCTGTCACCATATTCCCCACTGCCTCCCCCCAGCCCTCACCCCTGCTGGTGGGACTCTGCTCTTGACAATCTGGCAGTTAGATACCATTGCACTGCTACTCTCTCATTCTGATCACTTAATCTGAACTATCAACGCTCTTTCTCCCCCTCCCCACCACCCAAAACTCTACACCTATCTATTTCCACGCCCACCCCCCATTGCATAAATTCTGCTCCCTCCACTCTGCAATATAGATCTGAAGAGTCTAGATGATTCTTGTGTTAAATTGCTGCGTCTCCAGTTTTTGTTGTTTCAGATCTACCACCGCACTCCTGACTTGTGCCTTATCAGGCTTTGTGGAGTTCAACCATGAGTTATTCACAGGATTCTGAGCCTGTAACCTGTTTATAGTACTTTCAGTCGTTTCAGCGGCAGGATTCCGGGAGGAGGCGCGAGGGCAGCCTGGGAAGGGAAGCTTCTCCTTTAAAAATTTAACCTCGTGAATAGGCGGAGTGCGCATCGAGCAGGAGCAGACACGGGACGGCTGAGTAAGTGAGGTAATATATTTGGGCGCCGATTTGGTAAGTTACTAGTGTTTTTTTTTTCCAATAGTCTGTTTTTTACAATTCAGAACAATAGCAATGGATGCAAGGGCAGTTGCATGCTCCTCCTGTAGGATGTGGGAGGTAAGGGTCACCTCTAGTGTCCCTGCTGACTTTATCTGCGGGAAGTGCACCCAACTCCAGCTCCTTGGAAACCGCATTAGGGAACTGGAGCTGGAGCTGGATGAACTTCGGATCATTCGGGAGGCTGAGGGGGTGATTGAGAGGAGTTACAGGGAGGTAGTCACATCTCAGGTACAGGAAAAATGTAGATGGGTTACAGTCAAGGGACGGAAAGGGAACAGGCAGACAGTGCAGGGATCCCCTGTGACTGTTCCCCTCAATAACAGGTATACCGTTTTGGATTCTGTTGAGGGGGATGACTTACCAGGGGTAAGCCATGGGGTACAGGTCTCTGGCGCAGAGTCTGTCCCCCTTGCTCAGAAGGGAAGGGGGGAGAGGAGGAGCGCATTAGTCATTGGGGACTCCATAGTTAGGGGGACAGATAGGAGATTCTGCAGGAACGAGAGAGACTCGCGGTTGGTGTGTTGCCTCCCAGGTGACAGGGTCCGTGATGTCTCCCGTGTTTTCGGGATCCTTAAAGGGGAGGGGAGCAGTCCCAAGTCGTGGTCCACATAGGTACCAACGACAAAGGTAGGAAAAGGGACGGGGATGTAAGGCAGAAATTTAAGGAGCGAGGGTGGAAGCTTAGAGCTAGAACAAACAGAGTTGTTATCTCTGGTTTGTTACCCGTGCCATGTGCCAGCGAGGCGAGGAATAGGGAGGGAGAGCAGTTGAACACTTGGCTACAGGGATAGTGCAGGAAGGAGGGATTCGGATTCCTGGATAATTGGAGCTCATTCTGGGGTAGGTGGGACCTCTACTAACGGGATGGTCTGTACCTGAACCAGAGGGGTACCAATATCCTGGGGGGGAAATTTGCTAATGCTGTTTGGGAGGGTTTAAACTAGTTCAGCTGGGGGATGGGAACCTGACTTGTAGCTCCAGTGTACAGGAAGTTGAGAGTAGTGAGGTCATGAATAAGGTTTCAAGGTCGCAGGAGTGGACCAGCAGGCAGGAAGGTGGTTTGAAGTGTGTCTACTTCAACGCCAGGAGCATC
Organism: Ginglymostoma cirratum; assembly: GCA_024137785.1. NCBI lineage: Eukaryota > Metazoa > Chordata > Chondrichthyes > Orectolobiformes > Ginglymostomatidae > Ginglymostoma > Ginglymostoma cirratum. The sequence goes on from JAHRHZ010000097.1 coordinate 9,808,261, forward strand.
CGGAATAAGGTTACCATTACATTACCAAAAGGATGTGGAAGCTTTGGAGAGGGTACAGAGAAGGTTTACGAGGATGTTGCCTGGTATGGAAGGTGCTAGCTATGAAGAGAGGTTGAGTAGGTTAGGATTCTGTTCATTAGAAAAAAGGAGATTGAGGGGGGACCTGATTGAGGTCTTCAAAATCATGAAGGGTATAGACAGGGTTGATAGAGATAAGCTTTTTGCCAGGGTGAGGGATTCAATAACGAGGGGTCACGCGTTCAAGATGAGAGGAGAAAAGTTTAAGGGGGATACACGCGGAAAGTACTTTACTCAGAGGGTGGTAGGTGCCTGGAACGCGTTGCCAGCAGAGGTAGTAGAGGCAAGCACGGTAGGTTCATTTAAGGTGCGTCTGGACAGATGCATGAGTAGGTGGGGAGCAGAGGGATACAGATCCTTAGGAATTGGGCGCTGGGTTTAGACAGTGGATTTGGATCGGCACAGGCTTGGAGGGCCGAAGGGCCTGTTCCTGGGCTGTAAGTTTTCTTTGTTCTTTGTTCTAAGGTGGGTGACTTTGCAGCATGGGTTGGTACCTGGGACTTTGATGTTGTGGCCATTTTGGAGACATGGATAGAGCAGGGACAGGAATGGTTGTTGCAGGTTCCAGGGTTTAGATGTTTCAGTAAGATCAGGGAAGGTGGTAAAAGAAGGGGAGGTGTGGCATTGTTAGTCAAGGACAGTATCACAGTGGTAGAAAGGACGTTTGATGAGGACTCCTCTGCTGAGGTAGTATGGGCTGAGGTTAGAAACAGGAAAGGAGAGGTCACCCTGTTGGGAGTTTTCTATAGGCCTCTGAATAGTTCCAGAGATGTAGAGGAAAGGATAGCAAAGATGATTCTGGATAGGAGCGAAAGGAACAGGGTAGTTGTTATGGGGGACTTTAACTTTCCAAATATTGATTGGAAACACTATAGTTCAAGTACTTTAGATGGGTCAGTTTTTGTCCAATGTGTGCAGGAGGGTTTCCTGACACAGTATGTAGATAGGCCAACAAGGGGCGATGCCACATTGGATTTGGTACTGGGTAATGAACCAGGCCAGGTGTTAGATTTGGAGGTAGGTGAGCACTTTGGTGATAGTGACCATAATTTGGTCACGTTTACTTTAGTGATGGAAAGGGATAGGTATATACCTAGGGCAAGAGTTATAGCTGGGGGAAAGGCAATTATGAGGCAATTAGGCAAGACTTAGGATGCATAGGATGGGGAAGGAAACTGCAGGGGCTGGGCACAATTGGAATGTGGAGCTTGTTCAAGGAACAGCTACTGCGTGTCCTTGATAAGTATGTACCTGTCAGGCAGGGAGGAAATGGTCGAGCGAGGGAACCGTGGTTTACTAAAGAAGTTGAATCTCTTGTCAAAAGGAAGAAGGAGGCTTGTGTAAAGATGAAGTGCGAAGGCTCAGTTAGGGCACTTGAGAGTTACAAGTTAGCCAGGAAGGACCTAAAGAGAGAGCTAAGAAGAGCCAGGAGGGGACATGAGAAGTCTTTGGCAGGTAGGATCAAGGAAAATCCTAAAGCTTTCTATAGGTATGTCAAGAATAAAAGAATGACTAGAGTAAGATTAGGGCCAGTCAAGGACAGTAGTGGGAAGTTGTGCGTGGAGTCCGAAGAGATAGGAGAGGCGCTAAATTAATATTTTTCATCAGTATTCACACGTGAAAAAGACAATGTTGTTGAGGAGAATACTGAGATACAGGCTATTAGACTAGACGGGATTGAGGTTCATAAGGAGGATGTGTTAGCAATCCTGGAAAGTCTGAGAATAGATAAGTCCCCTGGGCTGGATGGGATCTATCCTAGGATTCTCTGGGAAGCTAGGGAGGAGATTGCAGAGCCTTTGGCTTTGATCTTTTTGTCATCATTGTCTACAGGAATAGTGCCAGAAGACTGCAGGATAGCAAATGTTGTCCCCTTGTTCAAGAAGGGGAGTAGAGACAACCCTGGTAATTATAGACCAGTGAGCCTTACTTTGGTTGTGGGTAAAGTGTTGGAAAGGATTATAAGATAGAGGATTTATAATCATCTAGAAAGGAATAATTTGATTAGGGATAGTCAACACGGTTTTGTGAAGGGTAGGTTGTGCCTCACAAATCTTATTGAGTTCTTTGAGAAGGTGACTAAATGGGTGGATGAGGGTAAAGTGGTTGATGTGGTGTATATCGATTTCAGTAAAGCAGTTGATAAGGTTCCCCATGGTAGGCTATTGCAGAAAATTCGGAGGAATGGGATTGAGGGTGATTTAGCGATTTGGATCAGAAATTGGCTCGCTGGAAGAAGACAGAGGGTGGCGGTTGATGGGAAATGTTCATCCTGGAGTTCAGTTACCAGTGGTGTACCGCAAGGATCTGTTTTGGGGGCACTGCTGATTGTCATTTTTATAAATGACCTGGATGAGGGCGTAGAAGGATGGGTTAGTAAATTTGCGGATGATACGAAAGTCGGTGAAGTTGTGGATAGTGCGGAAGGATGTTGAAGGTTACAGAGGGGCATAGATAAGCTGCAGAGCTGGGCTGAGAGGTGGCAAATGGAGTTTAATGCGGAAAAGTGTGAGGTGATTCACTTTGGAAGGAGTAACAGGAATGCAGAGTACTGGGCTAATGGTAAGATTCTTGGTAGTGTGGACGAGCAGAGAGATCTTGGTGTCCATGTGCATAGATCCCTGAAAGTTGCCACCCAGGTTGATAGGGTTGTTAAGAAGATGTACGGTGTGTTAGGTTTTATTGGTAGAGGGATTGAGGGATTGAGTTTCGGAGCCGTGAAGTCATGTTGCAGCTGTACAAACTCTGGTGCAGCCGCACTTGGAGTATTGTGTGCAGTTCTGGTCACCGCATTATAAGAAGGATGTGGAAGCATTGGAAAGGGTGCAGAGGAGATTTACCAGGATGTTGCCTGGTATGGAGGGAAGGTCTTATGAGGAAAGGCTGAGGGACTTGAGGCTGTTTTCGTTAGAGAGAAGAAGGTTAAGAGGTGACTTGATAGAGACATACAAGATGATCAGAGGATTGGATAGGGTGGACAGTCAGAGCCTTTTTCCTCGGATGGTGACGGCTAGCACGAGGGGACATAGTCTTAAATTGAGGGGTGATAGATATAGGACAGATGTCAGAGGTAGGTTCTTTACTCAGAGAGTAGTCAGGGCATGGAATGCCTTGCCTGCATCAGTTGTAGACTCGCCAACTTTAAGGGTATTTAAATGGTCGTTGGATGAACATATGGATGATAATGGAATAGTGTAGGTTAGATGGGCTTCAGATTGGTTTCACAGGTTGGCGCAACATTGAGGGCCGAAGGGCCTGTACTGCGCTGTAATGTTCTATGTTCTATGTTCTATGTACTTACAGTTCAGTTTCTGAACAATAATAAACTCCCAGGATGATTTGTGGGTTTTTTCCTCTTTAGGGATTTCAGTGATGACAATGTCATTTTAAATCAACTACCCGACAGTGTGGAAGCAGGCCACTCAGCCCATAAGTCTACACTGACCATCTGGAGAGCATCCCAACCAGGCCCACCCTTTACCCTATCCCTGTAACCCTGCATTTCACATGGCTATTCACCTAACCTGCACATCCCTCGACATGATGACCATTCTAAATTGACCAATCAATGTCACCTGCACATTTTTGGATTTTGGGAAAACATGGATGGAGAATGTGTGCTGACTTCAAACAGTTGCCCAAGGGAGTGGTGATTATTTTCTCTCTTTGGAGATATTCATGCTTGACACTTACATAGCACAAATGTCTGTTACTTGCCACTAGTCACCCCAAAACTGGATATTTTCCAGGTCTTGCTGCATCTGGACATAGACAGTTTAAATATCTGAGGTTGTGAACGGTGCTGACTATCCATCATTTCTGATCTTTTATGATGGAGGGAAGGAATAAAAAGGAGAAATTTCTTCACTTGAGGAAATAAATGAAGAACCTTTAGAAGTCTCAACAGCAGAGTTGAGTGTGCTCAATCATTATTTCTCAATCTTAAGTTGAGTTAATTTTAAATGTTTCTTAGACTTGAACAAATTGGGAAGTAGGCAGGAAAATGGAGTTCTTGCAGATGAGCCATAACTTTGAATGCTAGACAAAGGGCTGTCAGAGCTAATATAACTAAAAATGTTCTTATGATAGATACTGTATACTTGATTCTGCCTAACACAAATCATTATAAAGAAATGATCTGGAAAACCAGTGTGCACAAAAATATTGGTAAGTAAAAGCCAGGGAAACACATCTTTCAAATGCATAAATTTCATGAGGATAAGGGAATATTAGGAACCATTTCTGCACAATGAGGGAGCATAATTCTTAATGAACACTTGGTATAGACTTGCAGCCTAAACTGGACAACTTGAGTTGTGAAACTTACTGTTTGGCTCACCTTCTGTGGTTTGGGGGTGGGGGTGGTGTGAGGGCAGGGTGGAAAGCTGGAGAGAAGTGCTCCAAATAGCATGATTTTCAGAGTGCCAGGTGAGCAAGGGAGTTGGATCCAGTATAAATGGACCCAGAACTGGGGTGATCACAGGAGTTGATCGTCAGACATAATGGTTAAAAAGCACACTTTGGTTTGAGGATTTCATCCTATTTGTTTTGGTAAATATATGGATGGGGGAGTGCTTTATCTTCCCTCCTCAACCTTCCTCAACACACCACCCTATTTACCGTCCATTTCAACTTAGGCAATGCATTCCCAACCCTCAAGGCCTCTTTTTGCCATAATGCCAGCTTAGTACCAATCTATGGCCCCAATCCATTCACTTCCATGGTCCATAATTGCTCTTATTAGTGTATACTTGTGCAACCCCACATCCTCAATACTCTTTACCCTGACCACTCTCTATGCCTGTTCACCATACTCAACTTGGGAGCTATGTTGAGATGCAATAAAGTTTTTAAAATCTTGCACAGAACAAGAAGTTGGTTCCATTCAATACTTGTGTGTTCCATCATATAACTCATCCCTCATGAATGCTTATTTATGATGACACCACAAATCATTTAAACGTCTGAGTTGCTAATCAAACTGAATTTACAGGCCCTCCTTGATGTGATCGTTCTCACATAAGTGACAAGCTGTAATAATCATTCCTTAACTAAAGGATTAACATATCTATTGGAACAGTTTTTTACACTCAATGGTACACAGCAATTTCGTTTTAAAAAGTGAAGTGGAATAAAATAACTTGACAAGTTAACAGTTCTACATACCTCATCTTACCAACCTGTGTGGGTTTTTATGGAAGGTACAGTTCTGGGGGTTGGCTAGTGGTTAGCACTGCTGCCTCAGCACCAGGGACCCAGGTTCAATTCCAGCCAGGGTGACTGTGGAGTTTGCACACTCTTCCTGTGTCTACAAGGGTTTCTTTCAGGTGCTCAAATTTCCTGCTACACAAAGATATGCAGATTAGGTGGATTGAGCAATTTAGCAATTTTGTGTAGGTTATGGGGAATTGCAGGGTTACAGGTGGGGGTGGTGGCTGCTGGTGAATCTGGGTGGGATGCTATTCAGAGTTGGGGGTGTGGAACTGTTGGGCTGAACGACCTGTTTACATCACTAGGGATTCTATGATTCTAATTGACGGCCATGCTTGGAGTGAAATTCTGGCCTACTTTTCTTGTGTATGATGTATACATAGCTGAGTCAATCTCTACACTATGAGGTAACTCATGCCTGTGTTGTTCCCACGTTGCTTCCTTTCCCTGACAAGAGAAAATGTGATCTGCTGGAAATGAAGTCAGGTCTTCTGGATTCAGTTCCTGTCCACTATATTTTTAATGGTCACCAGAACCTACAGGACTGACAAATCTAGCCCTTCCTTGTTTTTTTATTCTCAAGGGGAACAATGTAGACCTCTTGGAAAAGAAGGTAATGTGCAACCTAATGGACAGGATAAACTTAGAAAGTATGAGGGAAATATCAAAACAGTTACATTATCAGATTTGAATGAAATTAATTCTAAGCTCTTCTGTTGGGGAAGAAGAAACAGCAGAATCTCTGGACATTATTCTCTAATCCTTTTCTGGCTTATACATTGTGCTAGAGTAGTGGATTCTAATATTGAACTTTTTTGGGAGCTGGGGGAAAGACAGGTGTAGACCACATAATTTGTAACAGCTTTCTGCTGTTGCTTGTCTGACTTCAAGTCACTGAGACCACAACATAGACTGGGGATAGACTGAAGAAGTTGGGGCAGTTCTCCTTGGAGACGAAGGCTGAGGAGGAGATTTGAGGATGTACCTCCTCAAATGAGAGAACAGCAAGGCAAAAGACTTAAAATGTGCAAAAGCAATGATCGGAGAAAACTTTATTCCAATAGTGAATTGTTAGGGTAGGCAAAGCACTCCATGGAAGTGTGATGGAGACATTCAAGAGGGCATTGAATAGAAATGGTGGGCAATGACATGGGTGGGGGGAAGCAGGGGAAGGCAAATGAATCGTACTAGAAAATAGAACAATTTGCAGTGATGATGAGCTAAAGGGCTTCCTTCTGGTTTTACAATTCTGTGATCTTCCTTCCAGGGATCATGCAAATTGCAGTAAAGGAGAAGGTACAAAGGTTTCGATTCTTTACGAACTGTATTACTACATGATAGGAAGGCTGATTTGTTCACTTTGAACTTTACATTGTGATCAATTATTCAAAAAATGCTGAAGATCACGGCAGGTCAACCAGCGTCCATGGAGAAAATAAGCTAATGTCCAGATGACTCCTCCACAGACCGGAAGTAGTGTGGAGTGGGCAGCATTTATGCAATATTTTGGGGAGGTGGACTGGGTTTGGTGTTGGAATCTTTGACAAGAAAGGGTGTTAGAACACAAAGAACCAAGAAAATTACACCACAGGAACAGGCCCTTCGGCCTTCCAAGCATGCACCGATCCAGATCCTCTATCTAAACCTGTTGCCTATTTTCCAAGGATCTATTTCCCTCTGCTCCCTGCACATTCACGTATCTGTCTAGATACATCTTAAATGACGCTATCATGCCTGCCTCTACCACCACTGCTGGCAATGCTTTCCAGGCATCCACCACCTTCCGCATAAAGAACTTTCCACGCATATCTCCCTTAAACTTTTCCCCTCTCACCTTGAAATCGTGACCCCTAGTAAATGAGTCCCCCAGTCTGGGAAAAAAGGGCTTCTTGCTATCCACCCTGTCTATACCTCTCATGATTTTATAGACCTCAATCAGGTCCCCCCTCAACCTCCATCTTTCGAATGTAAATAATCCTAATCTACTCAACCTCTCTTCATAGCTAGCGCCTTCCATACCAGGCAACATCCTGGTGAACCTCCAATGCAGTCTCTCCAAAGCATCCATATCCTTTTGGTAATGTGGCGACCAGAACTGTATGCAGAATTCCATATGTGGTCGAACCAAAGTCCTATATAACTGTAACATGACTTGCCAACTCTTGTACTCAATACCCCATCCGAGGAATGAAATCATGCTGTATGCCTTCTTGACCACTCTATCCACCTGCGTTGCCACCTTCAGGGTACAATGGACCTGAACACCCAGATCTCTCTGTGCATCAATTTTCCCCACGGCTTTTCCCTTTACCACATAGTTGGCTCTTGAATTGGATCATCCAAAATGCATCACCTCCCATTTGCCTGGATTAAACGCCATCTGCCATTCCTCCGCCCAACTCTCCAATTTATCTATATTCTGCTGCATTCTCCGACAGTCCCATTCATTATCTGCTACTCCGCCAACCTGAGTATCATCTGCAAACTTGTTAATTAGACCATCTATACCTTCCTCCAGATCATTTATGTACATCACCAGCAACAGTGGTCCCAACACGGATCCCTATGGAACACCACTGGTCACAGTTCTCCATTTTGAGAAACTCCCTTCCACTACAACTCTCTGTCTCCTGTTGCCCAGCCAGTTTTCTATCCATCTAGCTAGTACACCCTGGACCCCATGCGACTTCACTTTCTCCATCAGCCTACCATGGAGAATCTTATCAAACGCCTTACTGAAGTCCGTGTATGACATCCACAGCCCTCCCCTCATCTATCAACTTTGTCACTTGCTTAAAGAATTCTATTAAGTTGGTAAGACATGACCTTCCCTGCACAAAACCATGCTGCCTATCACTAATAAGCCCATTTTCTTCCAAATGTAAACAGATCCTATCCCACAGTATCTTCTCCAGCAGCTTCCCCACCACTGATGTCAGGCTCACCAGTCTATAATTACCTGGATTATCCTTGCTACCCTTCTTAAACAAGGGGACAATATTAGCAATTCTCCAGTCCTACGGGACCTCACCTGTGCAAAAGGATGCTGTAAAGGTATCTGTTAAGGCCCCAGATATTTCCTCTCCTGCTTCCCTCATTAATCTGGAATAGATCCCATCCGGATCTGGGGACTTGTTCACCCTAATGCCTTTTAGAATACCCAACACTTCACCCCTCCTTATGCCGACATGACCGAGAGTAATCAAACATCTATCCCTCACCTCAACATCTGTCATATCCCTCTCCTCAGTGAATACCAATGCAAAGTACTCCTTAAGAATCTCATTCATTTTCTCTGACTCCTCGCATAACTTCCCACCTTTGTCCTTGAGTGGGCCAACCCTTTCTCTAGTTACCCTCTTGCTCCTTATGTATGAATAAAAGGCTTTGGGATTTTCCTTAACCCTGTTTCCTAAAGATATTTCATGACCCCTTTTAGCCCTCTTAATTCTCGTTTTAGATTGGTCCTACTTTCCCGATTTTCTTCCAAAGCTTCGTCTGTTTTCAGTCGCCGAGACCTTATGTATGCTTCCTTTTTCCTCTTTGCTAGTCTCACAAGTTCACCTGTCATCCATGGTTCCCTAATCTTGCCCTTTCTATCCCTCATTTTCACAGGGACATGTCTGTCCTGCACTCTAATCAACCTCTCTTTAAAAGCCTCCCACATATCAAATGTGGATTTACCCTCAAACAGCTGCTCCCAATCCACATTCCCCAGCTCTTGCCAAATTTTGCTATAGTTGGCCTTCCCCTAATTCAGCTGTCTTCCTTTCGGACCACTCTCATTTTTGTCCATCAGTATTCTAAAACTTACGGAATTGTGATCACTATTCCCAAAGTAATCCCCGACTGAAAGTTCAACCACCTGGCTGGGCTCATCCCCCAACACCAGGTCCATTATGGCCCCTTCCCGGGGCCATACTGCTGTAGACAACCCTCCTGGATGCTCCTTACAAATTGTGCTCCATCTAAACCCCTAACACTAAGTGAATCCCAGTCAATGTTGGGAAAATTAAAATCTCCCATCACCACCAACCTGTTGCTCCTACATCTTTCCATAATCTATCTACATGTTTGTGCCTCTATCTCACGCTCGCTGTTGACAGGCCTGTAGTACAGCCCCAACATTGTTACTCCACTCTTCCTATTTCTGAGCTCTGCCCATATTGCCTCACTGCTCGAGTTCTTCATTGTGCCCTCCTTCAGCACAGCTGTGATATCCTCCTTGACCAGTAATGCAACTCCTCCACTCATTTTACCTCCTTCTCTATCCCGCCTGAAGCATCCATATCCTGGGATATTTAGTTGCCAATCTTGCTCTTTCCTCAACCTAGTCTCAGTAATAGCAATAACATCATACTCCCAGGTACTAATCCAAGTTCCAAGTTCATCTGCCTTACCTACTACACTTCGTGCATTAAAACAAATGCACCTCAGACCACCTGTCCCACTGCGTTCATCATCTGCTCTCTGCCTACTCTTCCCCTTAGTCACACTGACTCCATTATCTAGTTCCTTACAGGCTTTAACTACTACCTCCTTACTGTCCACTAACCTCCTCATTTGGTTTCTATCCCCCTCACATATTAGTTTAAACCCTCCCCAACAGCGTCACCAAAAGCCACCCCGAGGACATTGGTTCCAGTCCTGCCCAGGTGTAGACCGTCGAATTTGTAATAGTCCAACCTCCCGCAGAACCGGTCCCAATGTCCCAAAAATCTGAACCCCTCCGTCCTGCACCATCTCTCAAGCCACTCATTTATCCTGCCTATTCTTTCATTTCTTATCTGACTAGCACGTGGCAGTGGTAGCAATCCTGAGATTACTACCTCTGAGGTCCTACTTTTTAACTTGGCTCCTAACTCCCTAAATTCTGCTTGTCGGACCTCATCCCGTTTTTTACCTATAAAATTGGTGCCTATATGCACCACGACAGCTGGACGTTCACCCTCCTCCTTCAGAATGTCCTGCAGTAGATCTGAGACATCTCTGACCTGTGCACCTGGTAGGCAACATACCATTCGGGAGTCTCGTTTTCGACCACAGAACCGCCTATCTACTCTCCTCACAATCGAATCCCCTATGACTATAGCCCTTCCACTGTTTTTCCGGCCCTTCTGTGCAGCAGAGCCAGCCATGGTGCCATGAACCTGGCTGCTGCTGCCTTCCCCTGGTGACCCATCTCCCCCAACAGTATCCAAAACTTTGGAGTTTGACTATCCAACAAACAAAGGCATTTCTTAGTTATACAAGTTTATATTTACATATATTTAGGGCAGTGGGAGAGTCTGATAAATAGGGGTCTGTTTAGTTACCTTCAGCAGAAAGACCTCAGACAATGGTCTTTCCATACTGCAGCTTGGTGGCAGCTGCCCCAAGCTTTAGTGTGTCCTTCAGCGTGTATCCCTGGACCTTGGAACGCAAGGGTCCGTAACACAATCAAGGTCAACTTCTTGCACTGGAAGACCGATGAATCTTTCGTTGAGTTGATGGTCCTTTAGGTGCAGTCATCTGTCTGTCTGTCTGTCTTGGTATGTCCTGGGGAACAAACTGTAGAGCACAGATTCCTGAGTGATGGAGCTGTTGGGACAAACCTCACCAAAATCCACTGCGTTTTTCTCCAGACTTCCTTTGCAAAGTTACATTCCAGAAAGAGATCTGTGGCAGTTTGTTACCACCACGACACCCTGCCTCCAGCCACTTCGAGGGCAGCATGTAGTAGTACACAGCATCCAAGCTAAAGAAGGATCTGACAGGTAATGCCCTTCTCATTACAAGCCAAAAAAATGTTTTGGTGCTTCTTGGAAAGTTCTGGTGATGAGGCATTCCACCAAATTACTTTGACAGTCTGCTCATGGAACAATGCAACAAGAAAAGGACACCCTCCTTTTCTTAAGACCACTAAGTGCTGACCATTTCCTGATGGACTTGGACTTGTGGTCAAAGGTATTTTTTCTTCCTTACAAATTTCTCGAAAAGGACAGGTGAAATGGAACGGCCCAACTACTTGGAGTGTTCCATGGTAATGAAGCCAATCCCATCCTCTGCAATACTGGGCACAAGTACAGCCTCAGTACATAGTGACACTTGGTGTTTACATACTGAGGGGTCTATGATGCAGTCCCACACCAAGTTGGCCATCAGGATGAGGGCAGTGTTTGGTTCGTTCTTCCTCCCCTCTTCCTCCACTTCCACACCCCAAAAGAAATCCAGAGTCTTATACCAGTCCATCTTAGACCTCCAGATGAAGTGAAAGATGGCTCGGGTGACTGCAAAGGTGAATGGTCAGGGAATGGGCCAGACCTGTGCCACATTCAGAGTGCTGCCTCCTTGATGACCAGGTTTTTTTAAATCCACAATGGAGAGAGAGTGGGGTACTCCCAAAAGACCAGCTTTTTTACATAACCTTGGCAATGCATCCTCCCAAGATTTCACACATGCCTTGGTTCCTCTGAACCATATTTCCTGCACCTTCAGGTAATCTCACCTGATGGTGAAGGGGATAAAGGATCAGTCAGCTCAGTTCCCAAAGAACATGGCCTCACCCTTTGCTCTTGAGTCCAGTTTAAACTGGTCGCAGATGCTCATGGGTCTACACACTGACAGCTGATTCAAGACAAAAATGGCGACATCATCCATGTACAGGGAGGTTTTGACCTACAGGCCTCCGCTGCCTGGAATTGCCACCTCTCTCAAGCTCACATCCTTCCTGATGAACTCAACAAAAGGCTCTACACAACACCCAAACAAGGTAGGGGAGAGTGGGCAGCCCTGCCTGACTCCAGATCTGATGTGGAAGATTTCTGATTCTCACCCATTGATTGAGACTGCAAAAACGGCATTGGTATAGAGCAGATGGATCCCGTTGCAAATTCCTTCCCCAAAGCCCATTTTGAAGACCCTCCTCAAGGCCTGCCCAGTGAGGCTAAAGGAAACCCTCAGTAAAAATTGAAATAAAGAGAGCACACTTTACATTTGGGGCAAGGTTTTGCTAAAACAGGATTTTTGCAAGCTCATTGAAAATTGATTTGAGAAAGAAGTCAAATGTTTGAAAGTGGTGCAAAGTCTACTTTTCAATTTAAAATTTAGCCTGTGCTGTGAAAAAGCTGTTTATGTAGACATATGTAGATAAGCTGCATGTTGGAAGAAATCCAATTTGAGCTCACCATTTGGAGTGAGAAGTATTTTGTTCATGAACTTGTATTGTGTTTTTTAAGATGGTCCTTAAAAAAATTAATGGTTTTCTGAAAGACAGTAAAAGTTAAAGTCAGACTGAAATTCAGAAGTTTTTGACATCTTAAGTATCTCAGACTACAATAAGTCACCTGGCGACTTGTATCAGACCCCCTTCTTAAGCCAGCAAAGGGTTAACTTTTTTCTGCTGACAGTTTTAATAGACATTATTACATAGCTGTGTGGGAAGATGTGCAACGTTGGACAGGACTACATTTTTGGTTTTCTAAACTTACAGGTATGTTTGGATGTTGTTAACCCATTTGCGTTCTTCCAGAGCTACCGTGGATCCTGTTTTGTATTGTTAAACAGGTATCCACAGCAGTGAGTGTCCCATGAGCCTTGGTAAGGTAAAATTTTTGAGAACGGGTGAATCTTTAAACCAAAATCATCAGTCACAGCTTTACCTGTGAATGCTTGAAATTTTGGTATGCCTGGTGCTGCTTCTGACAAAATGGTAATAAGGCATATCGCACACGTTGGGTCAATAGATATAATTCTGCAGCCGCTGATATCCCAAAACACCACATGGATGAACAGTTTGAAGTTGATGGAACTGGTAAGAATCTTTGTATTACAAATTACATGTCAAAGGCTATCCTCCAATGTGAGATGGGGTTACGTTTCTGTTCAAGAGGGGAAATAGAGGTAATTCAGGAAACTACAGATTGAGTGTCTCAGTGATGTTGGGAAGCTATTGGAGAGGATTCATAGGAATAGGATTTACATGCATTTGGAAAAGGATGACCTAATTAGGACCATCAGCATAGTTTTGTGCAGGGCAAGCATGTCTACCAGCTTTGCTTTTTTGAGGCACTGAGGGTAGAACAGTGGATGTAGTTCATATGAAATTTCATAAGACTTTAGACAAGGTCCTTCATGGTAGGCTCACTGAGAAGATTAAGATGCATGGGATCCACAGTGATTTGGCCATTTGGATTCAGAGTTAGCTTGCACATAGTGAAAGCGTTCTTTTCTGCCTGGAAGTCCATGACTACTCGTATTCTGCTGGGATCTGCACTTGGACCTCTACTGTTTATGATATACAGTTAATAACTTGGATGAAACCATAGATGGTAGGTTAGTAAGCGTGCAGATGATATAAAGGTCTGGAGTTGTGGACAGTGTAGAAGGTTGTCAAAGGATGCAGCAGAATATATCAGTTGCAGATATGGGTAGAGAAATGGCAGCAGGAGTTTAATCTGGGTAAGTGTGTGATGCTGCACTTTCGGAGATCAAATGTTCAGAGAAAGTATACTGTTAATGGCAGGACCCTGAACAGTATGGATGTATAGAGGGATCTCGGGGTCCTAGTCAATGACTCCCTGAAAGTGACCACACAAGCAGATAGGGTGATAAAGAAGACAAATGACCTGCTTGGTCGAGATATTGAGTAGAAGAGTCAGGTAGTGATTATGCAGCTTGATTAAAATTTTGAATAACAACCAAAAGAACTGCAGATGCTGTAAATCAGGAACAAAAACAGAAGTTGCTGGAAAAGCTCAGCAGGTCTGGCAGCATCTGTGAAGG
>JAHRHZ010000097.1:9822412-9839618 GCA_024137785.1 Ginglymostoma cirratum
CAGAAGTTGCTGGAAAAGCTCAGCAGGTCTGGCAGCATCTGTGAAGGCAAAAACAGAGTTAACGTTTCGGGTCCGGTGACCCTTCCTCAGAATGGTTCTGAGGAAGGGTCACTGCACCCAAAACGTTAACTCTGTTTTTCCTTCACAGATGCTGCCAGACCTGCTGAGCTTTTCCAGCAACTATGTTTTTGCTCTTAATAAAATTTTGGGTGGGTCGCAGTTAGAGTATTGCATTTAATTCTCGACACCACACTACAGGAAGGATGTAAAGGCTTTGGAGAGGGTGCGGAAGAGTTTACCAGGATGCTGCCTGGCTTAGAGGGTACGAGCTATAAGAAGAGACTGGACAAACTGGGGTTGTCTTCTCTGGAGTGGCAGAAGCTCAGGGGACACCTGATAGAAGTTAAAAAAATTTGAGGTGCATTCAGAAGGTTGACAGTTAGAATCTTCTTTTCCTTAATAATGAAGGGCATACATTTAAGGTGTGAGGGGAGAAAGTTCAAAGGAGATGTGGGGGACAAGTTTTGAACGGACTGGTAGTTGTCTAGAACATGCTGTTAGGGATGGTGATGGAGGCAGAAACGTTGAGGTATTTAAGGGACTTTTTAGACAAACACATGAATATGCAAGGAATGGAGGGATATAGACCATGGGCAGACAGAAGGTATTAGTTTAGCTTGGTGTCATATTCAGCACAACATTGTGGGGCAAAGAAATGGGTCCTATGTTTCAACAAGAATTATGCAATGATCACTCCTAAAGATACAATCATGGAAAAAGGCATCTGTCAAGAGGTATACTGGGGAGGATGAAGCCATGAGGTGGTTCTCTTGTGCTATCGCATGGCAAGTTTGATAAGACTGTCTTTTCAGGACTGCTTTGCTTGGTCACTTGTTCTGCTACTAGGTCACTCTTGCTAACTGACATTCAATTTGTCTGAATGGTCTACTCTTGTTCCTATCAAGCCAATTGCAACATTCCAGATCTTGATTGATCACCTATCTCAAATGCCATATTTCTGCACTTTCTCTGTATCTCTTGACGTCACTGGTAACTTGAAATGCCTGAATCTCTGACCTGAATTTGCTTAGTGACTTTGCCTCTAGTGGAAACTCAGTTTCAAAGATTCGCTGCCCTCTGAGTCAAGACATTACTCTTCATTTAATTCCCAATGACTTTCCTTTTAATCTGAATCTGCTTCCTTATTATCAAATTTTTAAATATGATTTCCCATTCATTTCAATGGATGTTGACTCTGCCTAATCAGGCAATTGTTTTCTAAATATCTAGTAACCAGGTCCTATTATGGCGAATTCTGGAATTTTCCCTACTACGGAGGATAGGCTGACAGTGTAAATCAGATTGCAAATCTGTTCTATTATACCTCCGCTGACAGAAGTCCGAAGATATGGTGGAGAGGACCTCGACACACATCCACAACTTCATCACCCTTCTCTGGAAAGGGGGGAGCTTGCCAGAAGATTTCAGTGACACCATAATTTGGGCCTTCCTGTAGAAAAGAAACAGGTCCAAGTGTGGAAATTACCTAGGGAATTCCCTAATGTCTGCCATAGGAAAGGTCATCACAAGAATCCTCCACAGACACCACCTCCCAGTGGATGAAACATATCATTCCAACTGCTGCTTGCCAAGAGGCACAATAAAAAGGATTTTCAGTGCATGACAAATCCAAGAAAAGTGCAGGAAACAGCATCCCTCTCAATACATGGCCACCTTTGATCTCACAAAGGCCATTTTTGGCGCTGTCAAACAAGAGGGGTTGTGGAATGTCCTCCTCAAATTCAGCTGCCTGCAGAAATCTGTCACCATTCTTTAAGGATCACAGTTGCCCGCAGGTAACGTATCCACCACAGATCCAGTAAGAGTGCAAACTGGGGGCAAGCAGTGCTGCATCATTGCACCAATGCTTTTATGCATTTATCCTCACTGCAAACCCATCTCCATGAAGCTCCCACCAAATAATCTGAAGGATGAGTGAGAAACTGTTCAAACTTCAATGCCTCCAGACCAGAGCCAAGACAACCCCAACTTCCGTCATCAAACTGCAGTAGGTAAAGTAAACTTGCATGTGTACACACTGAGGTCAAGTTACCTTAACTGTTTGGTGACCTGTAAACTGCTCCTATAAGTGTTTACAGTCTTTGTTTTTCAGGGTGGAGCTAACAGATTCTATACCGTTTTTTTTCAAAAGATCCTCTTAAAAAGGACCTGAACTGGTATTAGTGTTAGTCATAGATTTACAACACAGTAAAGGACTTTTTTTTTTGGCCCAATGCCAGGTTAGAAACAGCCACCTAACTATTCCAGAGATAATAGGTACTGCAGATGCTGGAGAATCCGAGATAACAAGGTGTGGAGCTGGATGAACACAGCAGGCCAAGCAGCATCATAGGAGCAGGAAAGCTTGATGTTTCAGGCCGAGACCCTTCATCAGAAATGGGAGAGGGGAAGAGGGTTCTGAAATAAATAGGGAGAGAGGGGGAGGCGGATAGAGGATGGATAGAGGATAGGATAGGTGGAGAGGAGACAGACAAGTCAAAGAGGCGGGGATGTAGCCAGTAAAGATGAGTGCAGGTGGGGAGGTAGGGAGGAGATAGGTCAGTCCAGGGAGGACGGACAGGTCAAGGGGGCAGGATGAGGTTGGTAGATAGGAGATGGGGGTGCGGCTTGAGGTGGGAGGAGGGGATAGGTGAGAGGAAGGACACGTTAGGGAGGCAGAGACGAGCTGGGCTGGTTTTGGGATGCGGTTGGGGGAGGGGAGATTTTGAAGCTTGTGAAATCCACATTGATACCATTGGGCTGCAGGGTTCCCAGGCTGAATATGAGTTGCTGTTCCTGCAGCCTTCGGGTGGCATCATTGTGGCACTGCAGGAAGCCCAGGGTGGACATGTTGTCTGAGGAATGGGAGGGGGAGTTGAAATGGTTCCAGACTGGGAGGTGCAATTGTTTGTTGTGAATGTAGCGCAGGCGTTCTGCAAAGCAGTCCCCAAGCCTCTGCTTGGTTTCCCCGATGTAGAGGAGGCCACAATGGGTACAGTGGGTGCAGTCTACCACATTGGCAGATGTGCAGGTGAACATCTGCTTGATGTGGAAAGTCTTCTTGGGGCCTGGGATTGGGGTGAGGGAGGAGGTGTGGGGGCAAGTGTAGCACTTCCTACGGTTGCAGGGAAAAGTGCCGGGTTTGGTGGGGCTGGAGGGGAGTGTGGAGCGGACAAGGAAGTCACAGAGAGAGTGGTCCCTCCGGAAAGCAGACAAGGGTGGGGATGAAAAAATGTCTTTGGTGGTGGGGTCGGATTGCAGATGGCGGAAGTGTTGGAGGATGATGTTTGGATCCGGAGGTTGGTGGGGTGGTACATGAGGATGAGGGGGATTCTTTTTTGATTGTTATTGCGGGGACGGGGTGTGAGGGATGAGTTGCGGGAAATGCGGGAGACACGGTCGAGGGTGTTCTCGACCACTGCGAGGGGGATGTTGCGGTCCTTGAAGAATGAGGACATCTGAGATGTACGGGAGTGGAATGCCTCATCCTGGGAGCAGATGTGGCAGAGGCGAAGAAATTGGGAATGGGGATGGCATTTTTGCAGGAAGGTGGGTGGGAGGAGGTGTATTCTGGGTAGCTGTGGGAGTCGGTGGGCTTGAAATGGATGTCGGTTTCTAGGTGGTTACCTGAGATGGAGACAGAGAGGTCCAGGAAGGAGAGAGAGGTGTTAGAGATGGTCCAGGTGAACTTCAGGTTGGGGTGGAAGGTGCTGGTGAAGTGGATGAACTGTTCGAGCTCCCGAGGTGGCGCCGATACAGTCATCAATGTAACAGAGGAAGAGGTGGGGTTTAGGGCCAGTGTAGGTACGGAAGAGGGATTGTTCCACGTAACCTACAAAGAGGCAGGCATAGCTTGGGCCCATGTGGGTACCCATGGCCACCCCCTTTGTCTGTAGGAAGTGGGAGGTATTGGAAGAAGTTGTTCAGGGTGAGGACAAGTTCGGCTAAGCGGATGAGGGTGTCAGTGGAGGGGGATTAGTCAGGTCTGCGGGACAGGAAGAAGCGGAGGGCCTTTAGGCCATCTGCATTTGGAATACAGGTGTATAGGGACTGGACGTCCATAGTAAAAATGAGGTGTTGGGGACCGGGGAATTGGAAGTTCTGGAGGAGTTGGAGGACGTGGGTGGTGTCACGGACGTAGGTAGGGAGTTCCTGGACCAAGGGGGTGAAAATGGAGTTGAGGTAGGTGGAGATGAGTTCGGTGGGGCAGGAGCAGGTGGAGATAATGGGTCGACCAGGGCATTCACGTTTGTGGATTTTGGGAAGGAGATAGAAGCGGGCGGTGCGGGGTTGGGGAACGATGAGGTTGGAGGCGGTGGGTGCGAGGTCACCTGAGGTGTTGAGGTTGTGGATGGTTTGGGAGATGATGGTTTGGTGCTCGGGGGTGGGGTCATGATCCAGGGGGCGGTAGGAGGAGGTGTCAGAGAGTTGGCGCTTGGCCTCAGCGATGCAGAGGTCAGTGCGCCATACTACAACAGCGCCTCCCTTGTCCGTGGGTTTTTTGGTGAGGTTGGGATTGGAGCGGAGGGCTGCACGTTCTGCGGGGGAGACGTTGGAGTGGGTGAGAGGAGTAGAGAGGTTGAGGCGATTGATTTCTTGACGGCAGTTGGAGATGAAGAGGTTGAGGGAGGGTAGGAGGCCTTGGGGTGGTGTCCAGGAGGAGGGCTTGTGTTGGAGGCGGGAGAAGGGGTCAGTAGAGGGAGGGTTAGGTTCACGGCTGAAGAAGTAAGCGTGGAGGTGGAGGCGGTGGAAAAACTGCTCAATGTCCAAGCGTGAGTGGTATTCGTTGATATGTGGGTGGACGGGGACAAAGGTGAGCCCTTTACTGAGGACTGACCGTTCGTCCTCAGTAAGGGGGTGGTCTGGGGGGCTGGTGAAGACTCGGCAGGGCTCAGTGTTGCTGTCTCCTCTGGAGCTGCTGGCTGTGGAGGCAGTGGGCGGAATGTTGTCGGTGTCGGCTGTGGGCGGATTTGCGTCGGCGTCGGCACTGGGCAGGGGTGCGACAGCAGTAGGCGGAGTTGCGTCGGTGTCGGCGGAGGGCGGAGTTGTGTCGGCGGTGGGCAGACTCACGTCGCCGGTGGGTGGAGTTACGCCCGCGTCCGTGATGGGTGGAGCGGCGTCGGTGGTGGGCGGATTGGGGTAGGCGGCGGCAGCAGCAGTGACGGTAGTTTCTGTGGTGTTGGTCTCGGAGATGGAGGCAGTGGCTTCAGCAGCGATGGCATTCGCTGTCCCGGAAGAGGTGTACCCAGCGGTGGCAGATGTGACATCATCTGTGGGTTCTCCGACAGTGGCCTCATGGCCAATGGTGGCGGGTACATTGTGGGGGGGGGTCCTGGGTATGGCTGGGGGTTTGGGAGGTGGGGGATGCCCATTTTGGGTGGTGGGCACCAGTAAGTTTATTGTACTTACGGTTTTTAGTGTCCAATAAAGCTGAGTAGAATTGTGAGTTCAGGTTGTGGATCCTACAAAGAATAAAAAACAGGAGAGGTCCTTTGCAGATGTGGGAGAGGGAGGTTCTGACCTGAGGTAGTCTTGATTGTAGTGCGTGGAGATGCCGGCGCATTGCTGCAAGTGTGTGTTTCAGGAGTCGCAGGGAGAAACGCTTCTGAAGGGTCTCAATGTTCTGAATGTAGATATTGTCACGGCTGGGGCCAAATTGGGAAGGCTTGAATGTGAACTGTAGTCCATTGGGGATTATCTGGTTCTGTAGGCAGTAACTAAGAAAGGTGATGTGGCTGTGGTACCTGGTTTGCTTCAGGACGTGGTCGAGCAGTTTCAGGGCCAAAGAGATTATGAGAGAGTTGCAGTGGGAGAGAGATCCCCTTAGGTTTGTCTGGAGGGAGGAGGGTAACTTCTTCAGGGAAGGGGTCTCCTGCAGTGCCACAATGATGCCACCCGGAGGCTGCAGGAACTTCAACTCTTATTCAGCCTGAGAACCCTGCAGCCCAATGGTATCAATGTGGATTTCACAAGCTTCAAAATCTCCCCTCCCCCAACTGCATCCCAAAACCAGCCCAGCTCGTCCCCACCTCCCTAACCTGTCCTTCCTCTCACCTATCCCCTCCTCCCACTCAAGCCGCACCCCCATCTCCTATCTACCAACCTCATCCTGCCCCCTTGACCTGTCCGTCCTCCCTGGACTGACCTATCTCCTCCCTAACTCCCTACCTACACTCACCTTTACTGGCTCCATTCCCGCCTCTTTGACCTGTCTGTCTCCTCTCCACCTATCGTCTCCTCTTTCTATCTTCTATCCGCCTCCCCCTCGCTCCCTATTTATTTCAGAACCCTCTTTCCCCCCTTCCCCCATTTCTGATGAAGGGTCTCGGCCCGAAACGTCAAGCTTTCTTGCTCCTATGATGCTGCTTGGCCTGCTGTGTTCATCCAGCTCCACACTTGTTATCACCTAACTATTCCAATTTCATTTTCCAGCATTTGGCCATGGCCTTGTATGCCTTGGCTTCAGAAGTGTACATTTTATGTAGTAGTAAAATATTATGAGGACTTCTGCCTTTATCACCCTTACAGGCAGTGAGTTCTTCACCCAGAAGGTGGTGGAAAGGTTGTGCTCACATCTCCTCTCACCACCTTCTGCCCCTTGCCTTAATTCTAACCCACCCTGGGTCATTTTTTTTTTCTCCCCCATCAGGGTAGAAGTGTGTGTGATTTTTGTTTGTCTACTGTACCCAATGTTAAAGCTTGGGTTTTGGGCAAAACTTTTAAAAGAAAATAGATGACTGGACTGAGTCTGTGGGAAATACAACACAACCCAAGAACAGATTGCTGTCTGGGACTATTGTTCAGCCTGGAATCCCAATTTACACCCCTTGAACAATTGGCTGAAACTAAACGACCCGAGCCAGAGACAGCTTTTGCATCTTGGGACTACACAACACGGATAGCATGGGACCTACAGAGAAACTTTGACATTCATCCTTTATCAAGACTCATTCAAGGATACTCTAACCAGACAACGTCAAGAGCACAATCAAAACTACAGATAGTGGACCTTTTAAACTGTCAGCCTGATCTCACCTAAGGGTAACCTTTTCCAACAATAAGCCTCTGCACAAAGAGCTTTCCCACAGGCTTCTACACCCAAAAAGCAGCTTTAGAACAAAGAACTACAGAGGCCAAAACAAGAACCAAGAACAAGGGACCCAAACCAAGGACCTCATCGGAACAAAAGACATCTGAGAGGGGGAGGCCAACATGGAAAATCCAAATAAGAGCTTCCAAAAGCAGGCCCTTCTAAATTGAGAACACAGACTGCAAGAACCTCAACAACCAACTGTGACCATCAGAACTAAAGACTGACAACGCTAAGCAACAACCAACTCAACCAAAACCATAAGGCAGCACAGTGACTCAGTGGTTAGAACTGCTGCCTCACAGGGCCAGGAACCCAGGTTCAATTCCACCCTCGGGCAACTGTCTGTGTGGAGTTTGCATGTTCTCCCCGTGTCTGTGTGGGTTTCTTCCAGGTGCTCTGGTTTCTTCCCACAATCCAAAGATGAGCAGGCTAGGTGGATTAGCCATGCTAAATTGCCTGTAGTGTTCAAGAATATGTAGATTAGGTAGGTTATAGGGGGATGGGTCTGGGTGGGATGCTCTGAGGGTTGGTGTGGACTTTTTGGACCAAAGGCCTGTTTCCAAACTGTAGGAATTTTATAAGTCCTCAGACACAACCTGCGGTAGAACCAGGGCTCACCAAACCAGCAGAAAGTAAAGAAAATCTGATATTTCCCTGATAGATCCAATACACACCTTACTGCGGAAGCAGACTTGACCTAAAGTAAAGAAAACCTACACAGTCCTAAGTCTTCATCCAGGCTCTGGATACGGCAAGTCAAAACAGCCAAACATATTTCAAAACTGTGTTCTGAGTGGTGAGCATAAATCCTGCTAGCTGGGTTGAACGGACCTTTGGGGAGGGGAAGGCAGGTAGTGACAGAGCATTGGGACCCCAGTGGTAGGAATTCTGGTTAAGAATCTAAAATCAACACTGATTTCTGTGTCAGTAAGATAGAGTCTAATAATCGTCATCTAATTTATAGTGTATTTTAACATACTATTGTTTGTTTTGTATGTGTGTGTGTGTGTGTGTATTTGTTTACCGCAATACCTATTTCTTCTATTAGGCTTACTTTGTTTTGTACCTTTTTTTAATAAACACAGATTCTTTTGCCCTTTTTAAAACCTGCCTACTGTCTCTTCATTCACATCCCCATAAACAAGTCCAACACCCAGAACCAAGAGAGGTTCGAAATCATGCACCAACCAAAAGATCAGGAAATAACTGATTGCAAATCAGAATCTACGCTACCCTGTCTCCATGGCTCAAAGGAAATGAAGCAGACTATTTAAATTCCAGGCTCCAGTTTATAGTACAGTAAAATGACACATCATCATAGAATCCCTACAGTGTGGAAACAGGCCCTTTGGCCCAACAAGTCCACATTGAACATCAGAGCATCCCACCCAGACCCTTGTAACCCATCTAATCTACAAATCCCTGAACACTATGGGCAATTTAGCATGGTCAATCCACCTAACCTGCACATCTTTGGACTGTGGGAGGAAACCAGAGCACACCCACACAGACACAGACAAATGTGCAAACTCCACACCGACAGTCACCTGAAGGTGGAATTGAACCCAGGTCCCTGGCACTGTAAGGCAGCAGTGCTAACCACTAAGTGTGCCACCCAGTCAGTTCAATCAGTTCCAACAAATCTAGTTCTTTGTAAACAGCACACTTTCCCTCCACTACAGAAAGAGGCCATTCAGCCCATCAAGTTTGCACTGACCACCCAAATAGATTCCCAGCTAACCTGCACCCCCATCTCCATAACTCTACATTTACCAAGGCTAATCCCTGGCCACGACAGGACAATTTCAGCATTGTTGATCCACCTAACCTACGCATCTTTGTCAGGAAACCAGAGCATCTAGCAGAAACCTTCACAGACACAGGGCGAATGTGCAAATTCTACGTAGACAAGGCTGGAATCAAAGCTGGATCCTTGGTGATGTGAAGCAACAGTGCTAATTACCTAGCTAGAATACTGCCCAGAACATACAGAATGCTTGCCAACCAACGAGCTTATGACTTCCTTAGGATGTCACTATTCTCATAATCCAGTGCCCTGGACTAACCTCAATCTGCTTGGAATTTACTGTGTTACTAAAGTGACTATAGTTTCATTAGTTGTTCATTTCCTTGTGACAACCTCAGCATGTCAAAGGCATTATATAAATCCAAGCCTTTCTTTCTATTTCCTACTATTCATTAATCTCAGCTTTTATCCAGATGGTTCATGCATCTCTCTCTTCTTTCTGGCTGTGCTTCCTGTTTCTGCTTCCTGTTTCCTATAGTATATTGGCCAATCTGAACAAAGTTGTTAAGGTGTCAGTATATGGATAGAGGAGAGGATAGGTGGAGAGGAGGCTGACAAGTCGAAGAGGCGGGGATGGAGGCAGTAAAGGTGAGTGTAGGTGGGGGGGTAGGGAAGAGATAGGTCAGTCCAGGGAGGACGGACAGGTCAAGGGGGTGGGATGAGGTTAGTTGATAGGAGATGGGGTGGGGCTTGAGGTGGGAGGAGGGGATAAGTGAGAGGAAGGACAGGTTAGGGAGGCGGAGATGAGCTGGGCTGGTTTTGGGATGTCATTGGGGGAGGGGAGATTTTGAAGCTTGTGAAATCCACATTGATACCATTGGGCTGCAGGGTTCCCAGGCTGAATATGATTTGCTGTTCCTGCAGCCTTCGGGTGACATCACTGTGGCATTGCAGGAGGCCCAGGATGGACATGTCGTCCGAGGAATGGGAGGGGGAGTTGAAATGGTTCGCGACTGGGAGGTGCAGTTGTTTGTTGTGAACTGAGCGCAGGTGTTCTGCAAAGCGGTCCCCAAGCCTCCGCTTGGTTTCCCCGATGTAGAGGAAGCCACAATGGGTACAGCGGTTGCAGCATACCACATTGGCAGACGTGCAGGTGAACATCTGCCTGATGTGGAAAGTCTTCTTGGGGCCTGGGATTGGGGTGAGGGAGGAGGTGTGGGGGCAGGTGTAGCACTTCCTGCGGTTGCAGGGAAAAGTGCCGGGTGTGGTGGGGCTGGAGGGGAGTGTGGAGCGGACAAGGGAGCCGCGGATGGAGTGGTCCCTCCAGAAAGCAGATAAGGGTGGGGAGGGAAAAATGTCTTTGGTGGTGGGGTCAGATTGCAGATGGCGGAAGTGTCGGAGGATGATGCGTTGGATCCGAAGGTTGGTGGGGTGGTACGTGAGGACGAGTGCGATTCTTTTTTGGTTATTATTGCGGGGATGGGGTGTGAGGGATGAGTTGCGGGAAATGTGGGAGACACGGTCGAGGGCGTTCTCGACTACTGTGGGGGGGAAGTTGCGGTCCTTAAAGAATGAGGACATCTGAGATGTACGGGAGTGGAATGTCTCATCCTGGGAGCAGATGCAGCGGAGGCGAAGAAATTGGGAATAGGGGATGGCATTTTTGCAGGAAGGTGGGTGGGAGTAGGTGTACTCCAGGTAGCTGTGGGAGTCAGTGGGCTTGAAATGGACATCGGTTTCTAGGTGGTTACCTGAGATGGAGACAGAGAGGTCCAGGAATGAGAGAGAAGTGTTGGAGATGGTCCAGGTGAACTTCAGGTTGGGGTGGAAGGTGTTGGTGAAGTGGATGAACTGTTCGAGCTCCTCGTGGGAGCACGAGGCGGCGCCGATACAGTCATCAATGTAACGGGGGAAGAGGTGGGGTTTGGGGCCAGTGTAGGTACGGAAGAGGGATTGTTCCACGTAACCTACAAAGAGGCAGGCATAGCTTGGGCCCATGTGGGTACCCGTGGCCACCCCCTTTGTCTGTAGGAAATGGGAGGAATTGAAAGGGAAGTTGTTGAGGGTGAGGACGAGTTCGACTAAGTGGATGAGGGTGTCGGTGGAGGGGCATTGGTCAGTTCTGCGGGACAGGAAGAAGCGGAGGGCCTTTAGGCCCTCTGCATGGGGAATCCAGGTGTATAGGGACTGGATGTCCATAATAAAAATGAGGTGTTGGGGACCGGGGAATTGGAAGCTCTGGAGGAGGTGGAGGGCGTGGGTGGTGTCACGGACATAGGTAGGGAGTTCCTGGACCAAGGGGGACATCTACTGTGTCTCCATCCACCTGCCAGATCAGGTTAAAACCTTCCCCAGAAAAACTTTCTAAAGTCCAACCATTCATCGAGTACTCCCTTGCTTTGTTAGTCTTCCCAAAATGCATCAACACCGACTTTTCAGGATTAAATTCTGTTTGCTACTGTTCAGCCCATCTGATGAACCTATCTAGATCATCCTGTAGTCTAAAACTTTCTTGATGGCTATTTACCACACCACCAAATTTTATCATCTGTCAGCTTATTGATCATACTATCTTTATAGTAAAACTTGCTAACTTCAAAAGAAAGTTGCCTGCTGCCCCAAATTTCTGCAATTCTTTGTTTTGCAATAGCCTGGAAAAGCTTTTCGACTGCTAAGATTTGAAAACTGTTTTACAGCCAACTCCCTACTACCACAGCAACATTGGAATCAGGAACTACCAGGTGTCCTGCATCAAGCGAAGAGAAAAATTGTAGGAAATAGAGGTTATACTTTCTTATCAACATTTTTGTATAATATACTGCCCATCCATGGCTACATTACTTTACTCCATGTTCCCAAATCTTAGTTCTGTGCATCTTAGTCTATCTGCAGCCTAACCAGCTCTTTGTCCTTTGCAACTCATTAATAGCTTCAGTGTGGCTACATCACCTCTTCTAATTTTTTGGCCTCCGAATTGTTTGGACATGTCGTGAGATACAGTTTAAAAAAGTTAAACTTGCTCATCCATTGTTTGCTGCATTAAGAGAAAGCACATTTCCCTGGTCCTGGGCTAACCACTCCTCATTTCGTGAAGACAGTACTGCTATTCTTGTGTATGGACTTCCTCTGCTCTCTGTACATGTTGATGTGATGGAGGACAATTTTACCTCAGTTGGCGGAATATTATCCTCAATTATTTCTGAAGTAAACAATGTCTCTTCAACATCATCTATGTTGCCATTATTTCGTTAATATTAACAACTGATTGATAGAAATGGAGCAACTGGTTCACATGTATTGGTTTTGTTACTTCAGTAGTATCATTCAGAAAATTACAGCTAGACTCAATGGAGTGTTGGGTTGAATGGCATGCATAATAGAGCATGAACATAAAGAAATAATTAATTGCAGGGTTAGAGTGACAGAAGACATAGCATGATCTGACATCAGCCACAGTCTTCCTCCCAAAATGATTTTGAACTGAAGTGAGATTAGATCCTAATATACAAAATATTCCATTTGTAATATATCACAAATGAAAATAACTACTACAGTTCAGATTGTATGGGTAGATTTGTTCAAATGGCACAATTTAAATCTCCGTTGCTGTTGATCATGGTCTACCAAAGGTGCAAAGACAGATATTGTAGCTTCAAATTCTGTTGAAATGACTAACACAGGCTGGAATTACACAAAGCCTTCAGGTATAGAAAATGTCAGTGAACTGTTCAAGCTTTGACTTGCAGTTTTTCAATAAGGTCTGAAACCTTTACTGCCTTGCTATCTTTTCACTGCATATTAACATTAAACAACTGTCTAAGTTCATTGTCATTGTTGGTAACAGCTCTGGTGACATTTTTCATTTTAACTAATCTCAACCTACCAAGGAAACAGAAGGAAACAACTATAGCTTTCATTTTTTCCTGCCTTCCCCATTATTGCCCTATATATAAATCAAACCCAATGAGGTAAATTCAACCACTTGAGTCTGACTGGATGGAGTTCCAAAAAGTGAAACCTCTACAACATGCTTTATAAATAATTATATTGCAAGACTTTTGGTGCCAATAAACTAAGATCTTCAAATATACCTAATAATGTACGTTATGACGAAGATTCAAAGAACTACTTCAGTGTTGCCAGTAAGTCATACACAAAAAGACCTTTAAGCTAGGACCATATGCAGTATGCATCAAATTTAAAGGGACCATACAGTACAACTAGTCAACCACACACAACAAACAGAGGTTACATTTCAAGAAGAAATATTGGAACCAAGGCAACTGAACATATGATTAAGATGTGAACATTAAGATGTGAAATGATCTAGAGTTTATCTTTCACAAAGGCAATGGAGCTAATAGTAGGATACTTCAACAAATAAAACTTACCCAACATACATTTACTGTATTCTTATATCTCCCTACCCATTGTAGTGCAAATGCCAGGTTTCATCTGAAAGGGTTAACCGCTCCTAAAGTAATATTTATACAGAAAAGTCTTCTCCAAATTGCAGACAGAATAGCTGTATCTTTTAGAATGGTGGTCAATTGAAACTGCTGAAGGTCAGCACCTCATATTACACCAAAGGTTTTCTTTTGCTAAGATGAGAAAATAATAATCTGAATATTTTCCTCCAAGGCTGCACGTCATATCCTGTTAGAGGGCAGCCACAAAACTAACACGCAGGCCTCTGGCAATGTCATTCCCATCGAGCTAATAGTTGGTGTTTTGTGGAATTTTACATTGTTATAGTGTAGGTAAGGCTAAGGAGTTCAACTGATTTTCAAATGTTAACTTTGGTTCCCAGTTGTTATGAGAATTTGAGGTGGGTCAATAATTCTTTGTTGTATGTTCTTTTCAATTATCTGTTAGCTGATCTCATTACTCAATGTAAGGCAGAGAGCTTTATCCCAACAATGTGGAAACAGGCCCTTCGGCCCAACAAGTCCACACTTACCCTCAGCGCACCTCACCCAGATCCATCCCTATAACCCACCTAATCAACACATCCCTGAACACTATGGGCAATTTAGCATGACCAATCCACCGTGCCTGCACATCTTTGGACTGTGGGAGGAAACTGGAGCACCCAAAGGAAACCCACACAGACACGGGGAGGACGTGCAAACTCCACACAGACAGTTGCTCGAAGGTGGAATTGAACCTGGGTCTCTGGTGCCATGAGGCAGCAGTGCTAACCACTGAGCCATTGTGCCGCCCTTTATTGTGGTTCATTTCTCAACTTTTCTAATTTGCCTCCCTCTCTCTTTTAGCTTCTGCATTTTTCTTCTTACTCCATCTTTCTCTTCTATTATTTGAGATGCAAACTAATTATGAGTGATGTAAGTATCACAAGCAGCTCTCAAAAATGCCAGTGGTATTTGATAATGCCACTTGTTGAGAAGGAATGCCTTCCGTGCAGGGATTGTCCCTTCAGTCTTCCTCTCATTTGTCCATGTTCCTTCCTTCCTACTGCTTCCTATTCCTACTAATCTCTCTTTTTTACCATTCTACATTTCTATTATGACTAAAGCTCATCCACTATTAGACAATTGCTTTATTGTCTTCACTTCTTGCCTAGCTACTCCGTGTCACTCCCGAAGATATTTTTATGAACATTAGCAGGCTAGCCTTCATTGCTGAGTCCTTTGAGTATAGGAGTTGCAAAGTCATGTTGAGGTTGTACAGGTAATTGGTGAGGCCTCTTCTGGAATACTGTGTCCAGTTCTGGTCGCCCAGTCATAGGAAGGACATTATTAAGCTAGAGAGGGTTCAGAAGAGATTTACCAGGACGTTGCCAGATGTGAAAAATTTCAGTTATAAAGAAAGACTGGATAGACTAGGAATTTTTTCACAGGAGCATAAGAGGTTGAGAGGAGATCTTATAGAAATTTATAAAATACTCAGGGGTACAGGAAGAGTTAATGGTAGTTGTCTTTTCCCTAGAATGTGGTATTTCAAGACTAAGGGCACATTTTAAAGATGCGAGGAGAGAGATCTAAAAAAGACAAGAGGGGCAATTTTTTTTTACACGGAATATTGTTTGTGTGTTAAATTAACTTCCTGAGGAAGTGGTGGATATGGGTGCAATTACAACATTAAAAACTTAAGCAAGGAGTAAGGAGGGCTAAAAGAAGTCATGAAAAGTCATTGGCCAACAGGATTAAGGAAAATCCCAAGTATTTTTATACATATATAAAGAGTAAGAGGGTAGCCAGGCAGAGGGTTGGCCCGCTCAAGGACAGGGAAGGGAATTTATGTGTGGAGCCAGAGGAAATGGGTGAGGTATTAAATGAGTACTTTGCGTCAGTATTCACCATAGAGAATGACTTCATGGATGATGAGTCTGGGGAAGGGTGTGTAGATAGTTTGGGTCATGTTGAGATCAAAAGGGAGGAGGTAATGGAGGTCTTGAAAAGCATTAAGGTAGACAAGTCCCCAGGGCGTGGTGGGATATACCCCAGAATACTGACAGAAGCAAGGGAGGAAATTGTTGGGGCCTTGAGGGAAATCTTTGTATCCTCACTGGCTGCAGGGGAGGTTCCAGAGGATTGGAGAATCGCCAATGTTGTTCCTTTGTTTAAGAAAGGTAGCAAGGATAATCGAGCTAATTACAGGCTGGTGAGCCTTACGTCAGCGGTAGGGAAATTATTGGAGAGGACTCTTTGAGACAGGATTTACTCCCACCTGGAAATCAATGGGCGTATTAACGAGAGGCAACATGGTTTTGTGAAGGGGAGGTTGTGTCTCACTAATACTTGTTTGTGTTTTTTGACGAAGTGATGAAGATGATTGAGTGGATGTTGTCTACATGGACTTCAGTAAGGCCTTTGACAAGGTCCCTCATGGCAGGCTGATACAGAAGGTAAAGTTGCACAGGGTCAGAGGTGAGCTTGCAAGATGGATAAAAAACTGGCTCGTCATAGAAGACAGAGGGGAGCAGTGGAAGGGAGCGTTTCTGAATGGAGAGCTGTGACTAGTGGTGTTCCTCAGGGATCAGTGTTGTGATCTTTGCTGTTTATCGTATACATAAATGATTTGGAAGAGAATGCAACTGGTCTGTTGAGTAAGTTTGCTGATGACACAAAGGTTGATGGAATTGCGGAGAGCGATGAGGATAGTCAAAGGATACAGGAGGATATAGATTGATTGCTTACTTGGGTAGAGAGATGGCAGATGGAGTTTAATCTGGAAAAATGTGAGGTAATGTATTTTGGAAGGTCTAATCCAGGTGGAAAATATACAGTAAATGGCAGAACCCTTAAGGGCACTGATAGGCAGAGGGATCTAGATGTACAGCTACACAGTGGCAAAGCAGTTGGAGAAGGTAGTCAACAAGGCATATGGCATGCCTGCCTTCATTGGCTGGGGTACTGAGTTTAAAAATTGGCAGGTAATGTTGTAGCTTTATAGAACCTTATTTAGGCCGTATTTGGAATATTGTGTTCAATTCTGGTCACCACACTACCAGAAGGATGTGGTGGCTTTGGAGATGGTACAGAAAAGATTTACCAGGATGTTGCCTGGTCTGGAGGGCATTAGCTATGAAGAGAGGTTGGAGAAACTTAGGCTGCTCTCACTGAAACGACGGAGGTTGAGAGGCCCTAATAGAGGTATGAGGTCCGTGGACAGGATAGACAGTCAGAAGCTTCTTCCTAGAGTGGAAGAGTCAGTTCCGAGGGGCCAAGGGTTTAAGGTGCGAGGGAAGAGGTTTAAAGGTGACGTACAAGGTAAGGTTTTTTACACAGAGGGTGGTGGGTGCCTGGAACTCGCTGCTGGAAGAGGTAGTGGAAGCAGATACTATAGTGATTTTTAAAGGGCGTCTTGACAAATATAGGAATAGGATGGGATTAGAAGAATACAGTCCCCGAAGAATATGGATTTTTAGTTGTGACGGGCAGCATGTCGGTGCAGTCTTGGAGGCCCGAAGGGCCTGTCCCTATGCTGTAATTTTCTTTGTTCTTTGTTCTAAAAAGATATTTGGATAAGTACATGAGTGGGAAAGGTATGGAGAGATACGGACCAGGACCGGGACCAGGCAGGTGGGACAAGTTTAGTTTGGGATTTTGTTCGGCATGGACTGGTTGGACCAAGGGGTCTGTTTCCATGCTGTTTCACTCTATAATAAGAGATAACAAGGTGTAGAGCTGGATGAACACAGCAGGCCAAGCAGCATCAGAGGAGCAGGAAAGCTGACATTTCGGGCCTAGACCCTTCTTCAGAAATGCCCGAAACGTCAGCTTTCCTGCTCCTCTGATGCAGCTTGGCCTGCTGTGTTCATCCAGCTCTACACCTTGTTATCT
>JAHRHZ010000097.1:9844618-9917360 GCA_024137785.1 Ginglymostoma cirratum
AGGAAAGCTTGACGTTTCGGGTCTGATGAAGGTTCTAGGTCCGAAACATCAAGCTTTCCTGCTCCTATGATGCTGCTTGGCCTGCTGTGTTCATCCAGCTCCACACCTTGTTATCTCGGATTGTACCTATTATCTCGGATTGTACATCTGCAGTACCTATTATCTCTGATACAATCCTTTTGACTACTGTGTTTATGCTGGCTGCCAAGAGGAACCTCCAGCCAGCTCTAACCTTTATCTGTTTAGTCTTGCGCATTCTTCCTTTTCAGATAATAAACCAATTTCCTCTTAAACGTATGGACGAGTTTCAATCGAGGCAACGTGGCATACTGCAGTCCAAGTCCTAACCATTCGCTGTTTTTTCCTTATATCGCTATTGCTTCCTCTGTTTATGACTTTAAATCTGTCCTGAATGGTTTTCAATCCTTCTCCCAGCAAGCAGCAGAGGTCAGACCAGGACTGAGTTAAATTTTTAATACACAAGTGCATCAAGGATAATGGGGACTGCAGGCAGGAAAAACAGAAGTCAAACAGTATTTTATAAAGTTTAATATAACTTCCTGGTTTTTGTACACTATTTTACCGTTGATAAAATTTGATTTTGCTGCATTCAACAGTCGAATAATTGTTTTCATTCCATCTCTGGTATTTTTATAAGAAATAAATGTAAATGTTTAAAGGAATCAAAAACAAATTAAACTTTTATTTTTAATTAGACTTTGAATTTTCTCTTTCGATACTTGTCCCAATGTCCTGGAGATAAATTCGCAATGACTGAAGACTTAATGTCAGTCTTGGAGGACTGGGAAATCTCATGGCAATCTGAAATTTCAGAATGGAAAACCCAACAGTTGGATACAGGAAAAAAGATAGATGATGAATTGGTCAGGCATGTTAGGTGGTTAGGATGGAGAACTGAGCAGAAAGAACAAAAGGCCAGAGACTGATGAATAATGGGATTAAGTGGAACATTATAGGATGAAGAAATAGGAAGAACTGATGGATTGTTTAGTTTTACAATTCTTATTGGCAGCTTCTGAGCCCAGAAAATATTATTGAATTTAATACTTTAATTATATGTAGTTGCAGCAATGCTGGGAGAACAGACCTCATGATGAAACAGTAATTGAAAAAAAAACAACAGCATCACCTAGTGTTGGGTGGATTGAAAAGTTGTGCATCGCCGAGAAGTAAAAATGTATGCCGGAGGTCTAACCGTCAAGATATAATAGATATTGATTTGCAACAACATCATGACAAAGGAAACGTGACCAAAAAAAATGTGCTGCAGATGTATTGTTTGTACATAGCTGGCTGTAAGTCTAAATAGATCTGTCATAATTAATGGAATTGTGAATGTATATGCCACTGAAAATAAATGCAAAGATGCAAATTATATTACCCTACTTTAAATAAAAGACGTCATTCAGTTTCAACTAATGTGTTGCATAACAGTTAGAATTAAAATGCACAATGTGCTGAATGTTGTCCCTGAGAAATCTCAAAACTGGACAGATTCTTCTCAGGACAGTTGAATTAAAGATCACAAATTTCCAGATCATCATCAATCATAGAATCCCTACAGTGTGGAAACAGGCCCTTCGGCCAACAAGTCCACACTGAGCCGTGGAGCATCCCACACAGACCCATCCCCTATAACCCACCAAATCCACACATCCCTAAACACTACGGGCAACTTAGCATGGCCAATCCACCTAGCGTGCACATCTTTGGATTGTGGGAGGAAACTGGAACACCCAGAGGAAACCCACGCAGACACGGGGAGAATGTGCAAACTCCACACAGACAGTCACCTGAGAGTGGAATCAAACCCGGGTCCCTGGCGCTGTGAGGCAGCAGTGCTAACCACTGAGCCACTGTGCCACCTTAAATTAAGCAGGAGTGTTTGTATATAATTGAACGATTGAGAGGATCAGACTAAATAATAAACTACATAGAATGACATACGACATACAACACAGAAACAGGACATTCCACCTAACAAGTCTATCCAGCAGTTGTGCTTCCCTCAACTCTCCTCCCATTTGACCTCACCTAATTACCAGCATCACTCTCTATTCCCTTCATTTTATGTGATTATCCAGCCTCCCCATAAATGTCTCTGTACTATTTGTCGCAATCACTCCCTATGACAGCAAATCCTACATTCCAAGACCGAACTATTTAGCAGGCCCAATTAAAATATTCTGCCAGATCAATCTGCCCTACAGATTGGAAAAATGCTTTTGTTTGCTCAAGCCCACTGCCTTTGAATCTTCTCCTTTTGATCTTTTCCCACCACTTCCGGCTGTTGTTTTTGTTTTCTGGAAGGCCACAAAATAGTTGTTTAGCACTTTTACCCAAAACAAGCAAGATTTTCATCAGTTTTCTCTGAAGTATCCAGAAATTCAATCCACATCCAGTGGAATTCAATGGCCAGCCATGAGGACCATTGGAAATCCATCTGTAAACTCTTCAGATATGTTCTCAAGATTTTTTGGTTTTGCAGAGATAGTGTGAGCAGAAGCCATACTGCCTGCTGCCAGACCCCTTTGAATGATCTTTCCATGAGGGTTTAATTAAATTAATCAGCTAGTTTACAACAGCTATCCATCACCACAATACCCATAGCCCCAATCTCACCCAAATTAGTGATCTACCTGTGAACACCAGAAGCAGATTGAAATATTTTATTAGGTTCAGCTTTGGAAATGGGTTGACATTTCAGGATCTTTGTAAGGTAGTGTTTTGTGAGCAGCAGCCACCATTTATTCATGTAACTCAACTCAGTGTGGATCACCGGTGCTTCCATGATCGAGGATGTGAAAGGACAATTTCACAGTGTCCATTTGAATTTCATATAGGATGTGCAACAATTTTTAAAGTAGATCAACAATTTATTTATTTATCTCACTCTTCTCTCCACCCATATTATAAGAAATACTGGCCGAATTTTTTTTTTCCTTTATTCATTCATGGGATGAGGGCTTTGCTGGCTAGGAAACATTTATTGCTCATCCCTAATTGCCCAAAGGCCTGTTAAGAGTCAAACCACATTGCTGTGGGTCTGGAGCCACATGTAGTCCAAACCAGGAAAGGATGGCAGTTTCCTTCCCTAAGGGACATTAGTGAACCAGATGGGTTTTTCCTGACAATTGACAATCGATTCACAGTCATCATTAGATTCTTAATTCCAGATATTTATTGAATTCAAATTCCACCATCTGCCATGGCAGGATTCAAACCTGGGTCCCCAGAACATTATCTGGGTCTCTGGATTAACAGTCCAGCAATAATACCATTGGCCTTCAACTCCCCTGTAATATATTTGACCAACATCTTTCAAAAATAATATCAGAGATAAAAGGTACTGCAGATGCTGGAGAATCCGAGACAACAAGCATGGGGCTGGATGAACACAGCAGGTCAAGCAGCATCATAGGAGCAGGAAAACTTGACGTTTCGGGCCTAAACCCTTCATCAGAAATCAGAATATAATTTTGAATATATATTTCTGATGAAGGGTTTAGGCCCGAAACATCAAGTTTTCCTGCTCCTATGATGCTGCTTGACCTGCTGTGTTCATCCAGCCCCATGCTTGTTATCTCTCTTTCAAAAATAAAACTGGTAAAGGTGTAAGTACACTGCAGATTTGGCTGCCTCTATGAAGAGAGATAATGGTGATTGATGGGGAGAGGGGACTGTGAGGGTGTGCATAAGAGATAGGGAAGGAGAGATTGCATAAATGGGGGAAGGCTATGCAGATGGGTTGGAGGGGGGAATGATGGTGGTTTGGGTTGAAGAAGCTGGAGGATGGGAAACAAGAGAAAACGTGGGAAAAGGACACAATTGGGAAAGAGGATCTATGAGGGAGGCATTCTTTCTTAATTTCCACCTGAGGTCAGGCACCTGCTGGCATTCCTCAGCCCAATACTGGCCAAAATAGTACAGCCAGCTGGGATGAGGCTTTGACCATGTAAGAACGTTGCTTCAGGCAAAGAGGGTGGTAGTGCTAGGTCCCAGCCACATCCAACAAAATAACTGACAGGTCAAAGGCAGGAATATAAATGGCAGTAAGGACACTTGCAGAATTTTCTGGGCCTGCCCACTGGCTAAGTTACTGGCAGGTAAATGCAAAATGTTGCACTAACATAGTGCTAAGTGTCAATCTGTACATAAACTGGAGACAAGCACTGGGGCATCTGAGTTATAGAGTAACTTATATTGAAATGGCATGAGCTGGAGTACAATAGTTGTCCTTTGGAAGCATTTGGTGGGAATGGTGATTTACCTCGTGTTGCAATATTATAGTCTACTTTGTTATAGTGAGGAGCCATAGTCCACAAAAGACCACAGGCATCTTTCTCCGTTAGGGAAAGATAATCAGTAATGTATATCTTGAGGTGTATCGGTGCCCCAAACATGGGGTAAGATGAGGATGCAAGACCTCTGTACATGAGCTACCACAATCGACATCGGAATTAAATGTGCACTGTTGGCTTTATTCTACATCACAATTTAAACTACTCCATCCCAGCCCGGCCATCAAAATGTACACCCAACTTTGATGTAAGGTACATCAAAGATATGGTAAGCATGTGATTCTATAAGATCATGTCGTGTCTTCCAGAATTCCAGTACATTTTAAGCAGACTCTGATCGGGTAAGATCACATCGTAGGTTTCCTTTATCACAAGCTATCCACAGTTGCCTTGAGGTTGTTATCAAAATAACAACCTGAAAATAAGTTAAATCATATATATATTTGTTAACCATTCCCTTTTTCCTAATAGCCACAATGTGAGTGGTACATAAATTGAGCTTGTGCGAGTTGTTTGATCCCATTGTTTACTTCAGCTAACCTACATGATGTGGAAGCAGGATTTCTTTTGAAATCTTTTTAAACAGTTTGAAGGAGATACCTGCTGTTTAAATGCAAAATAATAGGGAAAACACCCTAAAATTTGTTAGATTACAGCAATGATAACCACAGCCTTGATTGACCAATTTGAGTGTCAAGTTATGGATATGACCTCACAAAGGATTACAAGAAAGGAGCATACCATTCAGCCTTTCAAACCCATTTCATCCACCTCATTAGATCTTGGTGATCTATCTCACTGTCCATTTTCCTCTGCTAGACCCATATCTTGACTTGAAAATTTGAATGATTTAAGCTTCTACGTTCTCTGGGTTACAAAATTCTAAACATTTACCAATCCCTGAGTGAAGAGATTTCTCCTCATCTCAGTATTCAATGATCTATTCCTTATTCTGAGATTATGTTCCCTGGCTCTAGACTCGCTACCCCAGAAAAACATAATTTCTATATTCACCAGTTCATGCCAATGTGAGAATTTTGTAAGTTTCAATGAGATCACCTCCCACTCTTGGAAACCCTAGAGAATAGCAGCCCATTTTCTTCAGTATTTCCTCATAAGGAAGTCCCACCATCCCAGGGATTAGTCTGGTGAACCCCTGTTGTACTTCATCTATGGGAGGTATACCCTGACTTAGATAGGGATGCCAAAACTGGACACATCTGGTCTAGTCTGTCAAAGTCTCAGTGCAAATGCAGCAAGACGTCTTTATTTCTGAATTCAAATCCCTCAGCAATAAAGGCCAACATTCTATTTACCTTTCGTATTGATTGCTTAATAGCAGCTAGCTTTTAGCAATTCAAGGACAAAGACCCGATTCCCTTTGGGCACACACATTGAACAAACTTCATCTTTTAATAATCTGTCTTTCAGTGTTTTTCTATCAAGGTGGATAATGTCACTCATGTGTTCTCATTACATTCCAGCTGCCATTTTCTTGCCCATTCACTCAGTCTGTCCAAGTCATCTTGCAATTTCCTCCCAATGTACATTACAACAATGTTTTGCGTCATCAACATATTTGAAAATATTAAAATTGGTCCCCACATCAAAATATGTACATAGATTGTGAACATCTGTGGCCCTGGCATCAATCTTCACAGTACGTCTTGTGCTAACACCTTGCCATCCTGGAAATAACCATTTATTCCAACGCTCTGCTTTCTATCTATTAGCCATGTCTCAGTCCATACCCCAATTCCACGTGCTTTAGTTTTGTTTGCTAATATCCTTTGTGGTACCTTATCAAAAGCCTTCTGAAAATTCAAATAACTACATCAGCTGGTTCTCCTTCACCTGTGCTGAAAACAACACCCTCAAATCTTAAATGTTATTTTCCTGTTATAAATCTGTTAATTCCACCCAATTTTACCATTATTTTCTAAATGTCTAGTTTTCTTTTATGATGCTAATCTTTATTCTACAACTGGCCTTCAATCTGATTAACTTTTCATGTACTACCTGTTCCTTGGTTATATAATATTTCTGTGAAGACAGATGTTACAGTAATTGTTCAGTTTCTCTGTTATTTCCCTGTTCTCTGCTATAAATTCTCATGTTCCCATCTGTAATGGACTCAGGTTTGTCCCAGCAAATCCTTTTGTTTTCATGTCAATGAATAAACTTTTATAGTCCGCCTTTACGTTCCTCATTAGCTTGAATACATATTCTCTTTTCCTTTTATCAGTTTCTTGATCGTCCTTTACTGAATACTAAGTGGTTCCTCATCCTCAGGTTTACCACTTTCTAGCAATTTATAAGCTACATCCTTTGGTCTACCATAATCTTTAACTTTTGTTAGCAACAGTTTAGTCACCTTTCTCATTGAGCATTTTTATTTGAGGAATGTGAATCTACTGTATGCCATTTAATACTTCTTTAAATACAAACCATTTTTAATTTGCTTGTGGGGCGTGGGCATTGCTGGCAGGCCAGCGTTTATTGCCTGTCCCTAGTTGCCGTTGGGAGGGTACTGGTGAGTTGCCTTCTTGAACCGCTGCTGTCCACATGCTGTAGGTTGACCCACAATGCTCTTAGGGAGGGAATTCCTGGATTTTGACCCAATTACAGTAAAACAACAATATATTTCCAAGTCATGATGGTAAGTGGCTTGTAGGAGAACTTGCAGGTGGTGGTGTTTTCATACATCTGCTGCCCTTGCCCTTCCAAATGGAAATGGGTGTGAGTTTGGAAGATGCTGTCTAAGGATCTTTGGCGAATTTCTTAAGTGCATCTTGTAGATAATACACACACACAGCTGCTATTGAGTGTCTTCAAAAACCGCCTCCCACTGCAGTAATGCTGTCTTCCAACCTCTTCTGACAGGCAGAAGATACAGAAGCTTGAACACACACACCAACAGGCTCAAGAACAGCTTCTTCCCTGCTGTTATTAGCCTGCTGAATGAACCTCTCTAATTTCAACTAATGCTGATCTTGCTACTGTTGATTTTATTTTGTGCACCTCCTGAGCAGCCATAACCCTGTATGCCTCACTCTGTCTAAGCATCGTACAAACTGTATACTCTTGTTTGCTATTATCTGCCTGTACTGCTCGCAAAACAAACTTTTCACTACACTTAGGTACATGTGACAACAATAAATCAAATCAAAGGACTGTCACTCTTACCTCTGGAATTCATCTCTTTTATCCATGTTTGAACCAAGGCTATAATGGTTCTCCAGCATCTGCAGTACCTATTATCTCTATCTATAATGAAGCTGAATGGCACCCAAACTGAGCGTCACTAAGCAGGTTATTGCTGAGCAGGTGCTGCCTGATAGCACTGCTGATGCCAATGCTGTACCAGTACTGGAAGAGTTTGGCTCAGGGAACAGCTGGTTCTGGAACACATGTCATACTCAGATTGTACCATCATTCAGTATGTGTGTGATGCAGCTGCAACAATTGTTATGCATGATGGAAAATACTCCATATCATTCGACTCACTGTTAAACCTTTCCTGTAAGAAGACAGTGTACTCTCTAGAACAACATTTCTGCATAACTGAGTTACAGTACAGCATCAC
This sequence comes from Ginglymostoma cirratum, assembly GCA_024137785.1. Lineage (NCBI taxonomy): Eukaryota > Metazoa > Chordata > Chondrichthyes > Orectolobiformes > Ginglymostomatidae > Ginglymostoma > Ginglymostoma cirratum. Next base: position 9,852,527 of record JAHRHZ010000097.1, read on the forward strand.
CACTGACATTTAACTGAAGCATCAAGTATATCTGGGTATAACAGTTGTGGGTAAACTGTTACGTTGTACTTAAACTGATTCAATATGACTTTTGTTTTACCGATTCTGCCATGATTTGGACATTGGTAATCTCATGTATGGTCAGTGTTCGGTTCAGTACACACCAGTAGCCCTACTACTGCTAGTCCACACATGGTGGAATTCTTGTGACTTTCATAGAAACATAAAGATAGGAGCAGAAGGAGGCCATTCAGCCCTTTGAGCCTGCTCTGCCATTCTTCACGATCATGGCTGATTGTCCAAGTCAGTGGCCTAATCCTGCTTTCTCCCCATAAACTTTGATCCCATTCATCCCAAGCGCTATATCTCGTTGCCTCTTGAATACATTCAATGTTTTGGCACCAACTACTTCCTGTGGTAATGAATTCCACAGGCTCACCACTCTTTGGGTGAAGAAATGTCTCCTCATCTCCGTCCTATATGGTCTACCATGAATCCTCACACTGTGGCTCCTGGTTCTGGACACAGCCACCATCAAGAACATTCTCCCTCTATCTACCCTGTCCAGTCTTGTTAGAATTTTATGAGTTTCTATGAGATCACCCCTCAATCGTCTGAACTCTAGTAAAAAAAAATCCCAACCTAGTCAATCTCTTCTCATACATCAGACCCGCCATCCCCAGGATCAGCCTGGTCAACCTTTGTTGCACCCCGTCGAGAGCTCCAATAGCTATATTTCAATATTTATGTACAAAGCAACGAATGACCTGTTTCACATGGTTAGCTTGTCAATGGTAGATTGTATCATTGACTCCCAACAGTCCAGATACACACCCTCAGGATTCTGACCAGTAAGATTTTCATACTCACTCCCATGTTGATTTTGGCTTTGAGCCTGTGTTTGCAACTTTCCTTTAGGCACAGTATGTTAAAAATAGTAAATGTCTCTAACTGTTTGACTTCATCCAGACACAGTGCCGAACTAATGATGAAATTTTCTGGTTGAGGACTTTTCTGCTTTTTACCCTGGTCTGTCTTGCTGTTAGACTCCTGTATGTATTTACATTTCAGTGGGTCTCTGGGTCCCTGTTTGTTTCTGTTGCTGCTCATAACTTGTGATGGCTTGTATTTAGTTCTATCTCTGGTTGCATCCCTGGAATCAGTTTCTCTGCTTGACAAGCCCAATGTCCTCTCACACTATATACTTTGCAAAGGTCTTGGAATGCAAGGCAGCTTTGTGGTGAGTGCAGGAAACTGCTCATCCCACAAGGCTTTCTTGTCTACCATGCCAATATCTATAGCTGCACCCAATATTTGCAGGTATGTTGTCCAGCCGCAATGGTTTCATATTTTCTGCCAAGATATCCACATGCCATTCCAAGTAACCCATCCTGTAAACCCCACTGACTTCACACTTCCACAAGTCTCCACTCAACCCATTTACATGCACTTACACCTAACTACCCTTCCAGCACAGCCCCTGGCATATGAAGTGGCATGCCTGGAATGGCCAATACTTCTCCCACCTTGAAGCCAGGGTGCTCATGACTCTGAACAACATTCCCACCTCTCCACTGCCCAGCTTCCCAGCAATGTTTTACAGTATTCCTCCTTGCAGTTCCTTCTGCCCTCTTCACTATTGTACTGCATTCTTGCCCAGAGCCTGCAGCTTCTAGTCCTGACAACTAAACTGTTGAGGCTTGTTGCCAGGGCATTGGACACATTTGACCCCCATCTTCCCCCTTAATGGGAAAAAACAAAAACGTTGATGGATTGGCAATGGCCCACCCACTCGCCAAGAAGACACAACAGCCCTGCACAAATATGTTTAGACCTTTTGTTTTGTGAGTTTGGTATGAAGAGAATCTGAATGTTAATGAGGCAAGTGAATCAATAATGATTGTTAATCGGCACCACAGCATTGCGTACTGAAAATCTCACCATACTGATTATGAAAAACATAAAAGATGGAGCAAAATGATCTCAGCACCAAGACAGGCCTTGACGCACTTGTTGCCTGATTCTGTCACAAATCTCCTCATAGCCCACATCACCAAGACCCGTATAATAATTTTACTTTTCCAGCCTAAACCCCTTACGTGTGCATTGATAAAAAATGAAGTATAATCAAAATATAATGTTTCAGTCAAGGTTTATAAAACAATAATAGTTAGAATATTTCCATTGTGAACATTTTACAACTAAACATACAAATTAGGAGATGGGTTGGAATTATCCTGTTGGTCCTGAAGATTAAGTTTGAATTCCATGGAGTCTCAGGATAGCAGGCAAGTAATGTTCTTGATAATTACCACCTACTGCCTGCTGGATCAGTGCTCCTCTGCATTGCAAACAATTTGAAGGATCACTGAGGGTCACAAAGGCATTACCAATAGAATGCTGTCCTGTTGGAGATACAACAATCATAGAATCATAGAATCCCTACAGTGTGGAAACAGGCCCTTCGGCCAAACAAGTCCACACCGACCCTCAAAGCATTCCCCCCCAGACCCATCCCCCAATAACCCACCTAATCTACGCATTTCTGAACACTACAGGCAATTTAACATGGCTAATCCAGCTAGCCTGCGCATCTTTGAACTGTGGGAGGAAACCGGAGCACTCGGAGGAAACCCATGCAGACACAGGGAGAATGTGCAAACTCCACACTGACAGTCACCCAAGGGTGGAATTGAACCGGGGTCCCTGGCACTGTAAAGCATCTGTAAAGCATCTGTAAACATACTTCGATGACTTTGAGAGTCTACTCAAGAAATCACATAATGGGATCTACTCTCTCCTTTCCCCACAGGGTTTTAAGGACGCAACATGCTGACCAATTCCTGATGGACTTGTGGTCAAAATTGTTTTTCTCTGCAAATTTTTCCACAAAGGACAGCTAATAGCGAATGGTACAACCATTTGGCATGTTCCAGCAGCCAGACCCAGCATTCATATTATGGGGTACAGGTAGAACCTCAGTACGTAGTGACACGATGTACTTGCATACCAAGGCTCGATGCACATCTTGCTGCTGCCAATCACAAAGGTGGCCATTAAGATGACGGCAGCGTTGGGTACGTCTTTCCCCCTCTTATCCAGAGCATTGCACATGATGTCCCGATGGATACAATACATCTTTGACTCCAGATGAAGTGGAAGATGGTTTAGGTGAATGCAAAGGTGCACTTCTGGGAATGGGCTGGACTTGTGCCATATGCAGCAACACTGAGAGTTGCTCACACCTTATGAACATGTTTTTACCTGCAATAGAGAGGGAGTCCCATACAAGCCCAGTTACAGCCTCACCTTGGCGATATACTCCTCCCAAGTTTTTGCTCAAGCCCTGACACCCTGAACCATATTCCCAGCAGCTTTGGATAATGTGACTTGATGGTGATGTAGTTTGCGTCACTATTCACCAAGGAGAAGGACATTCGGATAGTGAGATTAGTATGGGGTATGCTAGCGTATTGGAGGTCAAGAAAGAAGTGGTGTCAGGAGTGTTGAAGAGTACTAAAGTGGATATGTCTCCAGGGCCCAATGGGATCTACCCCAGGTTTTTGAGAGAGGCAAGACAGGAGATTACTGTCCAACACCTTCCACCCCAACCTGAAGTTCACCTGGACCATCTCCAACACTTCTCTCTCCTTCCTGGACCTCTCTGTCTCTATCTCGGGCAACCACCTAGAAACCGATGTCCATTTCAAGCCCACTGACTCCCACAGCTACCTGGAATACACCTCCTGCCACCCACCCTCCTGCAAAAATGCCATCCCCTATTCCCAATTCCTTTGCCTCCGCTGCATCTGCTCCCAGGATGAGACATTCCACTCCCGTACATCTCAAATGTCCTCATTCTTCAAGGACCGCAACTTCCCCCCAACAGTGGTCGAGAACGCCCTCGACCGTGTCTCCCACATTTCCCAGAACACATCCCTCATGCCCCGTCCCCGCAATAATAACCAAAAAACAATCCTCCTCGTCCTCACATACCACCCCACCAACCTTCGGTTCCAACGCATCATCCTCCGACACTTCCGCCATCTGCAATCAGACCCCACCACCAAAGACATTTTTCCCTCCCCACCCTTATCTGCCTTCTGGAGGGACCACTGCCTCCGTGACTCCCTTGTCCACTCCACACTCCCCTCCAGCCCCACCACACCCGACACTTTTCCCCGTAACCGCAGGAAGTGCTACACCTGCCCCCACACCTCCTCCCTCACCCCAATCCCAGGCCCCAAGAAGACTTTCCACATCAGGCAGATGTTCACCTGCACATCTGCCAATGTGGTATACTGCATCCGCTGTACCCGTTGTGGCTTCCTCTACATCGGGGAAACCAAGCGGAGGCTTGGGGACCGCTTTGCAGAATACCTGCGCTCGGTTCGCAACAAACAACTGCACCTCCCAGTCGTGAACCATTTCAACTCCCCCTCCCATTCCTCAGATGACATGTCCATCCTGGGCCTCCTGCAATGCCACAGTGATGCCACCCGAAGGCTGCAGGAACAGCAAATCATATTCAGCCTGGGAACCCTGCAGCCCAATGGCATCAATGTTGATTTCACAAGCTTCAAAATCTCCCCTCCCCCAACCGCATCCCAAAACCAGCCCAGCTCATCTCCACCTCCCTAACCTGTTTTTCCTCTCACCTATCCCCTCCTCCCACCTCAAGCCACACCCCCATCTCCTATCTACTAACATCATCCCGCCCCCTTGACCAGTCCGTCCTCCCTGGACTGACCTATCTCCTCCCTATCTACACTCACCTTTACTGGCTCCATCCCCGCTTCTTCGACTTGTCTGCCTCCTCTCCACCTATCCTCTCCTCTATCCACCCCCCTCTCTCCCTATTTATTTCAGAACCCTCTTCCCCTCCCCCATTTCTGATGAAGGGTCTAGGCCCAAAACGTCAAGTTTTCCTGCTCCTATGATGCTGCTTGACCTGCTGTGTTCATCCAGCCCCATGCTTGTTATCTAGGAGATTACTGTGGCCTTGAATAAGATGTTTGTCTCCTCACTAGCCACTAGAGAAGTCCCTGAGGACTGGTGAATAGCTAACATTGTTCCTCTGTTCAAGGGGGGAAACAGGGATAATCCAGGAAATTATAGACCAGTGAGTGTCACATCAGTGGTTGGAGAGGTTTCTTAGGAATAGGATTTATGCGCATTTGGAAAATCATGGCCTAATTAGGGAAAGTCAGCATGGCTTTATGCAGGGCAGTTCATGTCTTGCTAAATTGATGGATTTTTTTCAGGAACTGACAAGGGTGATTGATGAGGGTGTAGCAGTGAATGCTGTTTACTTGGATTTTAGTAAGATTTTTCTTTTAGTAAGATTAATTGTTGATGGAGCTGTACTCATCCAGGCAAATGTGTATTCCTGTGCCTTTTAGATTGTGGACAGGTTTCTAGGACTCAGGAGGTGAGTTACAACTTTTTCTAAAAAATTTATTCACAGGATGTGGGCATTGCTGGTCAGGCAGCATTTATTGTCCACCCCTGGTTGCCTAGAGGACAGTTAAGAGTCAATCATGTTGCTGCAGGTCTGGAGTAACAAGAGGTCCAGTTGAGATAATGATGCAAATATCTTAAGAACATTACCAAGCCTAATCATCAATAGTTTCAAGAACTTTGGACTCCATCAACTGCCTTGACTGGATTCAAACCCATCTGCCCAGAATGTTATCTGGGCTTCTAGATTAATGGTTTAACAATAATATCACTAGGCCCTTGCTTCCCCTTCATGCAGAATCCCCAATCTCTGATCTGCTCTTGTTGCTACAGCATATATATTTATAAGGTTCTAGTCAATGGTAATCTGCAGAATATTGAGGTTGGGAGAATCAGCAATAGTAATGCCATTAAATGACAATGAGATAATTAATTGGAGATGGTTACTGCCTGGTGCTTCTGTGGTGCATTAAGACTAGCTAATAATCAGCCTAAGCTTGAAAGTTGTTTAAGCCTTGCTAGATATGCAAACTGGCTGCTTTGGTATCTGAGGAATTGCTAATAGTGTTGACTATCATGCAGTCATCAGCTGACATCCATATTTCTTACCTTATGGTAGAGAGAAGGTCATTGATGCAGTTGCTAGACAGCTGAAGATCATTGGGCCACAACCAATATTTGTCTAAGGAGGGTTCTAATGGCACAATGGTAGTGTTAATCCTGAGCCAGGAGTCCCAGGCTCAAGTCTTACCAGTTCTAGAGGTGTGTAACAACATTTTTGAAAATGTTGATTAGAAAACTGTAGATAAAAATACAAGTGAAGTGTTCCCTCAGAAGTGTTCACTGCTAAACTGCTCTCTTTTTGGGGGAGGAAACGTTTTCCTTCTGAGGAGGACTCTTGTAAAGTAACAGTCGTGTCCCTATATCTGAACAAGGAGCAGGATTGAAGCCCCACATATTCCAGGGATATGTCATAACAACTCTGAACATGTTGTTTTAAAAAAAATCTATTCCTTCTGAAGTAGTGCTCATCTGCAGCACACAGCAATCTGAAAGTACCAATTACTGTAATGTACAGGTTACTCAGAAAGTTTCAAGCTTGATGTATGTCAGTTCAATAGTATAAACTGCATCACTTATTTTGTTAGTATGCTTCAATTGTTTATTTCTGTAATGCAGATTAGATGGGATTGATAAATCAGTATTTCAGTAACTTTTAAAATGTAAATATTTCATTGACAAATAAAGTAGTGTTCAGATGGGTTTGTAGCCTTCTCAGTATGAAGAGAAGTTAGTAGGAATATTGTCAACAACATTGTGACTCTGTGTGGGATTGTTACCATGGGTCAGAGCTAGGGGATACTTCAACTAATTTCAAAATAGAGCTATCAATAAACACAACTCAAGGAAAATACATGAAAAGGTAAAAAGAAATGTAATTGCAGAAGTAGTTCTCTGCATTATTCCGAATATTTCCTTAAATTAGATAGATTCAGCTCATCAATCTGGATGGTAGATAAGATTCTGTTGAACAATAATTTTCTTTCTGATCTAATTTTAACTAAGTCAAGAGCAATGCTAGTGAACAATGCTAGTTGACTGAAACTAACCAATGTGAAAAACTTGAATTAAAATTCAGCCTTATTCCCTGTCATTTGGCTCTGACAGTTCTTCGATATCCTCTAGCTTCATTGTCACGTAATCTTCACAGGCAGGAAACAAGTATTGATCAGTGAACAATTAATTTTAATAAATTCTATTCTAAAAGAGTAGAAACTGTGTGAAATTAGATTTAAAGCTGAGCTATTAGTCCATGTGTTTGTCCCACTATATTTACCTTCATCTCTGTGGTAGAAAAGCTCAAGCAATATGAAACTAGTGTTGGTATTCTTTCATTGAAATACAAAGAAAATGCTTATATAGCCCAACCAATCCATCCTGCTGTTTATACCTTACATGCATGGCAAATAGTTATGATTATGCCATGCTGTGCTTTCATACTTTTTCTCCATCATCTACCTGTTCAATCTAATTGTCAATGTTTTCATTGTTAGTTCTTCAATAAGTGAATTCCACAGTCTGCAACACTTTCTTGTTTTCTGTGTGGTATCTTTATATTTAATAGTCTACTCATGCACACTTACTCTGGAAATCTCAGTCAAAGAACTGTTACAGCATTGAAGGAGGCCATTCAACCCATCATACCTGTGCTAGTTCTCCATAAGAGCAATTTATTAAATGCCATTCCCCTTCCTTCTACCCATGATCCTGCATACCTTTCCATTTCAAATAAAGATCCATTCCTCGATTGGAATTAAGGAATGCCTTAAATTCCTTGAATATCTTTATTGAGCATGCCTCCTCCACATTATCAGGCTAAGCACTTGCTGCATGAAAATGTTTTCCAATGTTGCCATAACTTTTTTTGCCAGTTCCTTTAAGTCTGTGCCCTCCTGTTCTTAATGCTTTCAATAAGTAGGAACAGTTTTCCCCATATCCACTCGGTCATAAACTTGGCTGTTGCTGCTTTCCCCTGAGAAGCCATACCCAACAACACTATCCAACACAATATATCTGTTTATGACGGGGATGGTCATAGGTGTCTCCTGCACTACCTGCCCATGCCTACTTATATTCAACACCTCTGGAAATAAAGTGCAGGCTATTATACTTTATCTTACCTAGGTGCATCGATTATGCATTGATAAAGTGCATTGATTATCCTGTGAATTCAGCATTAGTAGTTCTGAGGAAGAGTCTCTCAACCTGAACTGTTAACGCTGATTCCTCTCCACAGATGTTGCCAGCCCTGCTAAGCACTTCCAGCAATTTCGATTTTTGTCACACATTTACTGCAGCTGGTTAGGAACAACTGAGATAAATTTTGAAGGTCATTAATTGTTTTAAAATCACTGTGTTGTGAAACCAGAGATAGTGGCTGATTTGGATTGGTTTGTTTCCCTGGGTCATGACAGATTGAACTATGAAGACGATGCAGACATGTTTCAGTGTGATTTAGACAAGCGAGTGGGCAAATGCATTGCAGATAAAATATAATGTTGATCAATGTGAAGTTATCTAGTTTAGTTGCAAAACTAGGATAGCAGATAATTATCTCAATGGTGATTATAAATGTGTAAGGTGCGATGAGACCTTGGTGACCTTGTACATTAGTCAATGAAAGTGCACAAGCAGTGAAAAAGGCCGATGGGTATAATTGCCTTTGCAGTAACAGAATTCAAGTACAGGAGCTGGAATGACTTGTTGCAGTTGTAAAGGGAAAGGGTGAGACTGCATCTGGAGAACTGTGTGCAGTTTTGGCCTCCTTATCTGAGGAAGGAGGTTCTGGTTATGGAGGGAGTGCCGCAAAGGTTTACCAGACTGATTTTGGGGAATGGCAGGACTGACATATTGGTTATGACTATATTCACTGGAGTTTAGAAGAATGAGTGCTTATCTGACAGAAATCGAGAAAATTATAACAGGATAAATGCAGGAAGGACATTACCAATGGGAATCAGGTGATACAGTCTAAGAATATAGGGTAGGCCACTTAGAGCTAAGATTAGGAGAAATTTCTTCATCCATGGAGTGGTGAACTTATGGATTTCAATGCCACAGAGAGCTGTTGATGCCCAACCGTTTACAAGAAATAATTAGACATAGCTGTTAGGGCTAAAGGGATCAAAGGGCATGGGGACAAAGTGGGAACAGGTTATTGAGTTGGGTGATCAGCCATGATCATACTGAATGGTGGAACAGCTCAAAGGGATGAAAGCCTACTCTGCTCCTATTTTCTATGTTTCTAAATCTAAGTCACTGATACACATATTAAGCAGAACTGCTTTTATAAGTTACCCTGATGAACTCCACTATCCATTTCTATGACTTCAAAGAGATCCCTTAACTCCTATTTTACATTTTCTCCCATCTAACCTATATTAAAATGTTATTATTCTTGTCAATCATATATATTTTAATTTTCTCCCAGGCCTAAAGCCTTGTCTAAAGCTTTGCTAATGTCCACGCACACTTAGTCTGCTCATATAAGTATTTGTCACATCTGAAAGCTCAAAAAATTCCATGAGGACTGTGAAACACAATTGGCCGTCCTGTAAGAGAGATAGTAGGAACTGCCAATGCTGGAGAGTCTGAGATAACAAGGTGTAGAGCTGGATGAACACAGCAGGCCAAGCAACATCAGAGGAGCAGGAATGCTGACATTTCGGGTCTAGACCCTTTTTCTGAAGAAAGGTCTAGACCTGAAACGTCAGCTCCTCTGATGCTGCTTGGCCTGCTGTGTTCATCCAGCTCTACACTTTGTTATCTCTATGGCAGTTCTGTAATCCATGTTGGCTAATATGAATACAAAAATGTGTAGCAGGAGTAGTCTGGTCTTCGAGCCTACTTGCCTTTCAATAGGTTGTGATTGATCTGGTTACTCCACATTCTTGCCTATCCCCAATAGCCTTTAACCCCCTTCCTTGTTGAGAATCTAGCCACCTATAACTTCAAAATATTCAAGGACTCTGCTTCTATCTCCTTTTGAGGAAGAGACTTCCATGGATTCTCGACCCTCAGTGCGAAAAGAAAATCTTATCTCTGATTTTAGTGGGCAATCCCTTAATTTTAAGCAACGCGTCCTAATTCAAGATTGTCCCACAAGAGGAATAGCCCCTTCCACAGCTCACTCAAAGGCATATATGTTTCGATCAATTTTGTCTGTATTTGCTTAAAATGATCCCTTGATCCTTAAATAAATGCCTTATCCAAGAAATCAAGCTAATCAGCTTGTAATTACTCAGATTCTGTATTCCTAGGTCCTATGAACTTGCTGATTCTGGTGTCCTTACTAAAAATTAATACAACATTGGCCACTGTCTAATCTTCTGGTACGTATTGGCATTTAGTCATGTCTGAAATATAAAGGACAGTTTTATGGAGGTGATGGAGATCTTGGCCAATAGCTGAAAAAGCAGAATGACACTTGCATTGTCTATTCCTCGGAAAGCCCATCTTATTATGAGCCAATCGGGCAGTGTCCTAGGCCCATCCATTGTCAACTGCTTCATTAAGGACCTTCTCTTTATCATCAGGTCATAAGTTATGGAGTTCATTGATGAAGTTCTGTGTTAAACACCATTCCTGGGTCCTCAGATTGTATAGTAGTTTATTTCGATATACAGCAAGACCTGAATGACATCCAGGTTTGTGCTGATCGGTGACAAGTAACATTTATGCCACAATGCTCAAAAATGAGCATCTTGAACAACAGAGACTGTAACCACTGATCCTTGATACTCAATGGCATTACAGTGCTGAATTCCTGCTATCAACATCTTAGAGATTACCCAAAACTAAACTGGACCAGCCAGATAAATATTACCAGAATGTCAGAGGTTGGCAACTCACAACTAACTCCCATCCTGTCTCCCCATTGCCTGTTCACCACATACAAGGTACAAGTGGACGGTGCATTGAGTATAGGAGTTGGGAGGTCATGTTGTGGATGTAGAGGACATTGGTGAGGCCACTTTTGGAATACTGTGTGTAATTCTGGCCTCCCTGTTATTAGGAAGGAGTTACATAACTTGAAAGGATTCAGAAAAGATTTACAAGGATGTTGCCAGGATTGGAGGGTTTGAGCTCTAGAGAGAGGCTGAATCAGCTGGAGCTATTTTCCCTAGAGTGTTGGAGGCTGAGGGGTGACCTTAGAGAGGTTATCAAATCTTGAAGGCCATGGATAGGAATAGCCAAGGTATTTTCTCGAAGGTGGGAGAGTCCAAAGCTATAGGACAAGGTTTAAGGTGAGAGGGGAAAGATTTAAAAAGGGACCTTGGGAGCAACTTTTTCACACAGAGAGTGATGCATATACGGAATGAGCTGCCAGAGGAAGTGGTGGAGATGGTACAATTACAACATTTAAAAGGAATCTGGATGGGTATATGAAAAGGAAGGGTTTAGAGCGATATAGGCCTAATGCTGGCAAATGGGACTGGATTAATTTAGGATATCTGGTCAGCATGGAGGAGCTGGACCGAAAGGTCTGTTTCCATGCTGTACAGCTCTATGACTATATGACTCTAAGAATGGAATACAATCTTATACAACGTTATGCTGCCTGGCCTGCTGTGTTCTTCCAGCCTCCTGGTTGTCTAACTTGGATTCCAGCATCTGCAGTTTGTTTTTGTCTCTAACAATGTTACAATTACCTGGACGAGCACAGCTTCCACAACATTCAGGAAGCTGAGTGCTGTCCAGGACAAACTGGCACCACATTCAACATTCATTCTGTTCATCACTAATGTGCAATGGCAGCAATCAGGGCTCCTTCAACAGCATCTTCAAACCCATGACTATTTGAAGGACAAGGCAGCAGATACATGGGAACACTGCCACCTTCATGCTCCTATGTGAGTCACTCATCATCCTGACTTGGATCTAGATTGCCACGTTTTCACTGTCCTGGATAAAAAGCCTGGAACTCTCTTCCATTAGCATCTACACTCTAGGGACGACAGGTGTTAAAGAAAATAGCACACTACCTCCTTCTCCAAGGCAATTGGAATAGGGCAATAAATACTGAACCTGTCTATGAATGAATAAAGAAACAAGTTGAGAGATCACCAGTCCTCTTGTGGGATTAGGATCACAAATTGGTAATCATGCCCATCGAGAGTTATGGGCCAAAGGTTGGTCGCTCCTTTTCTCAGCAGTAGCACTCAGGACATCATCTGCTCAGATATCGAGCCCTTGCAAACCATTGCAAGACATTAATTAAGCACTAATTTGATACTTCAAAACATTGCAGCCTTAAAGCATATACTATGCTTCACAAACAAAATGTGAACTTTTCAGACAGCTAGGGTTTGCTGAGTAATCTGATATAAAATGAAATATAGTTGTACTAGACTAGCAAGTTCCATAATTAATTAAACTAACAGGATCTGTTGCAGCCCCATTACTGTTTATTATAGTTTGCAATTAATTATCCATCAACAGCATCTTTCTGTTTTACTGGAACATTTATACTTTAGCAATCTAATTTTTAAAATACCGTTTCGTCGTCCATCCCTAAACTCATGCATTGTTGAGAGTTTTTGGAGATTGTTGCTGTGAAATCCTCTTCCTTAGCTTATTTCTTAAAGACTACATTCATTTCACTGGATATCAGGTCTTTCCCAACCAAAGACTCTATTGTGTGATTGTCGTCTCTCATTCTGAATTTTTTTCTATGCAGTATGTCCTTTGTCCTTGGGCTAAGGAAGTGAGCCCAGATTGCAAGAGATCAAGTGAGGCCTTACTGAATTTTCCATTGCTCTCCATTTTGCATTTTCTTTTCATTATTGTCTTTCAACTCTTAAGTTGTTGTGTTATGACACAGGAATAGCAAGCCAGACCAAACCAGACTCACTAACAGTGGATCTTGCAATACAGTCAAATCAAAATATTTAATGACCCTCAAAACCACCTATTTGTTCCTACTCAGATTTCGGGAATAACAGGTATCAGATACCAATTTATAACTTAAACAAAAATTAACAATTGGTTATTGACACTGTAGCTTCAGCAAAGCCAAGTTAAACAATGTAATCTAGTTACTCACTAACATTCCTGCCTTAGGCCTGCTACATGGCTCTAGCCATGCTGGAAGAATAGCATTTCTGCACAAAAGTCGAAGCTGGAAAAATAGCGATTAATTTTTCGCTTGGTGGTCCTGCAGCCATTGGGACTGAATATATTGTTCAATAATTTAGAGCCTGAGCATCTCTATTCTTTGCCCACCCTTACCCAGCCCCATACCCCTCCCCCCACCCCCCCACCGATCCAGGCTGTTTTCAGCACAGGTCACCTATTTTCACTTACTTATGGTCCCTATTACCAGCTTTTCTTCCTGTCTGGCTTACTATCAACCATCCCTATGTCTGTCTAACTTCTGTTTTCTCTCTCTGAGCTCTGTCTCCACCTATGCACTCACTCCTCACACCCCTACTTCCCCTGCCCCCAATTCCTGTATTCAGCATACATACTTTTTCCTTGCTACTACCAGTTCTGAAGACGGGTCACTAGACTCAAACATTAACTCTGAATCCTCTCCACACACACTGCTAGACCTGCTGAGTTTCTCTAGCAATTTCTGTTTAAGGTAATGCAATTAATGTCTATGTTTTAGCCCAAACTTCACACTCTAAAACATGGTCAGCGATGCAGACATGTTAGGGGCTAAACTAAAAGAAAAATAAGAGCTGTAACTCGCCAGCTTACTTAGGCAGTTTCAAACAATGGCTGCTAAACCTTCATGCAATCTTTGCACAATGAATTGTTCACTGTCACATGGAACTGTACATCTTGCTTGAATTCCAAAGTCACTGATCAATACAACAGCTGCTGCAGACCTCTGGAGATTCTTACAGACAGGGATTCTTGTCTCAGAACTTTCAATAATTCAGTAAGTGGGGGATAACTAGAGAATAACCAAAACCCTATCCTGCAAACACAACAGCCTTCTATCCCAAAACAAATGTCAAAACCATTTCAATTTTGATTTATCTGCCTATTTCCAACATTTTCTTTGTTTGACTGGTCAGCACCAACCCTTCTTTTTCATTGCCCCTTTTTAACATCCAAGCAGTTGCCAATACTTTCCTGAGCATAATACATCTCTGGTGCCAAAACATCGGCAATGTTCTTAGAACAGTAATCAATTTGCAATTAATTTTTCAGGCCAGTTTCCAAAAACCACAGTTTGCTTTTACTTATGTTTTAAAATCGAGCTGCTGCTCAAATTCCAAAGTTCAATTGTCAACTTCAGCTCACAATTCCAAACCAGAGATTGAGAAAAATAAAGAAAAACAGTGATGGTCCCAAGAGTTGGTGTTGTTGATATTTGTTTCAATGCCATGCCCAGAAATCAAGCTGGAAAGCTAGAATTTCAAATCTGTCTTTACAAGAATAAGTTGTTATGGAAACTCATGATGTAACATTTCTCTCCTTTCCCAATCTCTGAGACTGTCACCCAAATTTCAAAAGAAAGCAATCAACTTACGAAATTTCTTATATATTGGAAACACCAAAAAAAACACAAAATAGTGTCAATACTCAATAGGTCAGACTTTTTATCAGAACTGGAAAGGTTAAAACTATAATGGATTTTAAGTAAATACAGAGGCAGGGGATGTTTATGATGGGATAATGGTCAGTGAGATGAGTGGTAAAATTTTCACTGTGCGGAGTTTGTATGTCCCCCTCCTCTCTGTGTGGGTTTCCATTGGGTGTTCCAGTTTCCTTCCACAGGCCAAAGGTGTATCACTTACGTGGATTGCCAATGTTAAATTGCACCGTAGTGTTCACGTATGTGCAGGTTAGGTGGATTAACCATGGTAAATGTGGGGTTACGGGGATAGGATGAAGGATAGATCTGGGTGGAATGCTCTTTATGGGTCAGTGCAGACTCAATTGGCCAAATGGCCTCTTTCTGCATTGTAGGAATTCTAAATTGATGTTTGCCATTAAAGGAACTGATAAAGAGACAAATAAAGAAACCTGATTCTAAACAAAAAGGGAAAGGGAAAGCAATATAAGACAAAAGAAACTGTTATGTGAGGGCTTCAGGACTCTGGAGCAACCTTGTGATGATGTCCTGGAGCTATACATCCCTGGTTGTAAATAACATTGTTTGAGCAGACTAAACCATCCGACACTAGACAAGAATATAAGAAGGATTGAAGGAGCACATGGACATGAACATACACAGAAGATATCTTAGTCCTCACTGAACGCAAGTAGAGAAGATAGTCAACATGGCTTATGGCATGCACGCCTTCATCAGCCGGGGCATTGAGCTTAAAAATTGGCAGATATTGTTACAGCTTTATAGAACCTTAGTTAGGCTGCATTTGGAATTGGCGTTCAACTCCAGTCGCCACACTACCAGAAGGATGTTGTGGCTTTGGAGAGGGTACAGAAAAAATTTACAAGGATGTTGCCTGGTATGGAGGGCATTAGCTATGAGGAGAGGTTGGAGAAACTTTGTTGTTCTCACTGGAATGACAGAGGTTGAAGGGCAACCTGATAGAGGTCAACAAGATTATGAAGGGCATGGACAGACTGGACAGTCAGAAGCTTTTTCTCGGGGTGGGAGAGTCAGTTACTCGGAGGCATAGGTGCAAGGGGCAAGGTTTAAAGGTGATGTACGAGGCAAGTTTTTTACACAGAGGGTGTTGGGTGCCTGGAACTTGCTGCCGGGGAAGGTAGTGGAAGCAGATACAATAGCAACTTTTAAAGTGCATTTTGACAAAATATGAATAGGATGGGAATAGAGGGATACAGTCCCCGGAAGGATAGGGAGTCTTAATTGTAATGGGCAGAATGTCGGTGCAGGCTTGGAGGTCCGAAGGGCCTGTTCCTGTGCTGTAATTTTTTTTTGTTCTTTGAATGTGACTCTTAAGTCAGAGCCTTGGATATCTATGGTTTTCATATATAGCAGTATGAATATATAATAGTGTTACTTCAACATGTAAGGTTGAAGGCATTTCTTGACTTTGCCTTCTCTTTGACCTGTCTGTTTTGTACCAAATTCATTGCATTGCATCAAACCACGTCATAAAAGATATATAATTAGAAATCCATTCGATTAAATGCTTCAGATTTCTTCAAGCTGGGCTTTCTTTATGCACTGTGAGACTTCCTGTATAATTTGTGATTGCTCCATTATTTGCACTTATACTTAGCCTTTCCAGACCTTGATGGAATGTTTTAGGAATTGGAGCAGTCCAGAATTGGAAAGTACAGTGTTGAAAGATCTGTCCTAGAGAGTTGTTCAGAAGAAGTTAAGCTGGATTTGAAACATTAACTCTGTTTTTCTCCTCACAGAAGCTACGAGATCTGTTAAGTTTCTTCAGCATTCTGTGTTTGTTTCAGGTTTCCAGCTTCCACAGTATTTCACCTTTTTTCTAAATTTGCTCAGAGGATGTTGGCATCTTTAGGCCAACATTTATTGCCCATTCCCAATTGCCCAAAGGGTATTAAGAATTGACTGCCCTGTTATGGACCTAGAGTCACATCAAGGCCAGGTAAGGATGGCAGATTACTGGATAAACCTAGCTGTCTGGCAGCATCTATAGAAAGAAAACAGAGTTCATGTTGAGTCCAATGACTCTTCTTCTTTCCACATCTGCTGCCAGACCTCCTGAATTTCTCCAGAAATTTCTGTTCTTGTTTGTTTTGGATCTCCAGCATCTGCAGTTCTTTATTTTAGTTTGAGACTGGTAGATTTCCTTCCCGAAAGGACACTAGTGAACAAGAACGGTTTTTACGACAATTGACAGTGTATTCATGAACATTACAACATTAGCTTTTTTATTCCAGATTTATATTGAATTCACATTTCACCATTACCATGGTGAGGTTCAACTCACACCCAGAACAATAGTCTAGGTTTTTAAATTACTCATCCTGTGACATTTTCGCTACAGCACTACTCTTTATCACACCTCCAATACACTTTGCAGTTCGACACATTCACTTCTTTCCTGACTCCTCCTCACAAGCCCATTTGACTTGCCAGTGCTCATATTCATGCTCACCCAGGTTTCAAACCTATCCTTCAGTCACCCACCATAAATGATCTCATTTGCTACACGTGCCACTTCTGAAACTCATTACTCTCTGCTTTCTTTCATTGGCAAATGAACCGGGCCAAGGGTTAGACCTGTTGGTAGGAGAGCATTTTGGCGGTAGTGATCATAACTCTGTTACTTTTACAATAGTCATGGAAAAGGATACATACATACAGCAAGGTAAGGTTTATAATTGGGGGAAGGGTAATTATAATTCTGTTAGGCAAGAACTGGGTAACATAAAATGGGAACAGATGCTGTCAGGGAAGGGCACTATTGAAATGTTTAAGGAATGCAAATTGCGTGTGCTCGATATGTTTGTCCCTAGCAGGCAGGGAAGCTGCGATTGAGTGAGGGAGCCTTGGTTCTCAAGAGAGGTCGAACGACTGGTTAAGCGGAAGAAGGATGCTTATATAAGATTTAGGAAAAAAGGAACGGAAAAGGCTGCAGAGGGATACAAGTTATCCAGGAAGGAGCTGAAGAAAGGGCTTAGGGGAGCTATAAGTGGGCACAAGAAAACCTTGGCAGATAGGATCAAGGAAAACTCCAAGGCTTTTTACACGTACGTGAGGAATAAGAGAATGACCAGAGAAAGGGCAGGGCTGATCAAGGACTGTAAAGGGAATTTGTGCACAGAGCCTAAAGAGATAGGAGAGGTCTTTAATGAATACTTTTCTTTGGTATTCACAACTGAGAGGGACTTAGTTGTAGAGGAGGACAGTGTGAAACAGGCTGGTAGGCTAGAGGAGGTCGATGTTAGTAAGGAAGATGTACTAGGAATTTTGAGGAACTTGAAGATAGATAAGTCCCCTGGGCTTGATGGGATTTATCCAAGGATTCGATGGGAAGCAAGGGAAGAGATCGCAAGGCCTTTGGCAATGACCTTTTTGTCCTCACTGTCCACGGGTATAGTGCTGGAAGATTGGAGAGTGGCAAATGTCATTCCCTTGTTCAAAAAAGGGAGTAGGGATAACCCTGGAAATTACAGGACATTTAGTCTTACGTCAGTAGTGGGCAAATTATTGGAAATGGCTCTGAGGAATAGGATTTATGATCACTTGGAAAGGCACAGTTTGATTCGTGACAGTCAGCATGAATTTGTGAGTGGTAGATCATGCCTCATAAACCTTATTGACTTCTTTGAAGAGGTGACCAAACTTGTGGATGAAGGTAGAGCAGTGGATGTGGTTTACATGGATTTAAGTAAGGCATTTGATAAGGTTCCTCATGGTAGGCTCATGCAGAAGGTAAGGAGGCATGGGATAGGAGGAAATCTGGCAAATTAGATTCAGAATTGGCTGACCCTTAGAAGACGTAGTGGTGGTGGACGAAAAATATTCAACATGGTGCTTAGTAATGAGTGGTATACCACAAGGATCTGTTCTGGGTCCACTGCTTTTTGTGATTTTTGTCAATGATTTGGATGAAGGAGTGGAAGGGTGGATTAGTAAGTTTGCGGACAAAACGAAGGTGGGTCAAGTTGTGGATAGAGCGGAGGGCTGTTCTAGGTTACAAAGGGACATTGATAGGATGCAGAGCTGGGCTGAGAAGTGGCAGATGGAGTTTAACCCTGAAAAGTGTGAGGTGATTCATTTTGGAAGAACAAACTTGAAAGCAGAAGACATGGTTAACAGAAAGATTCTTGGCAGTGTGGAGGAGCAGAGGGATCTTAGGGTTCTTGTCCACAGTTCCCTGAAAGCTGCCACCTAGGTGGATAGAGTTGTTAAGAAGGTGTATGGTGTGCTAGCTTTCATTAATATAGGGATTGAGTTCGAGAGCCATGAAGTTATGCTCCAGCTATTCAAAAGCCTGGTTCGGCCACATCTGGAGTATTGTGTCCAGTTCTGGTCGCCTCATTACAGGCAAGATATGGAAGCGTTGGAAAAGGTGCAGAGGAGATTTACCAGAATGTTGCCTGGAATGGAGGGAAGGTCTTATGAGGAAAGGTTGAGAGAGCTAGGGCTTTTCTCTTTAGAACGACGAAGGATGAGGGGTGACTTGATAGAGGTGTACAAAATGATCAGAGGTATTCGATAGAGTGGACAGCCAGAGACCTTTTCCTAGGGTGGAGGTAGCTATTATGAGAGTTCACTTTTTTAAAGTGAGTGGAGGTAGATATAGGGGAGATGTCAGAGGTAGGTTCTTTACTCAGAGAGTGGTTGGGGCTTGGAATGCATTGCCAGAGAGGGTAGTGAAGTCGGCCTCATTAGGGGCATTTAAGTGGCTATTAGATAGCCTATGGATGATAGTATAAAGTAGAGGTGGAGGTTAGATCGACCCTAGGATTAGGGTAAATGTTCGGGACAACCTCATGGTGTACTGTGCTGTACTATTCTATGTTCTATGTTCTATT
This sequence comes from Ginglymostoma cirratum, assembly GCA_024137785.1. Lineage (NCBI taxonomy): Eukaryota > Metazoa > Chordata > Chondrichthyes > Orectolobiformes > Ginglymostomatidae > Ginglymostoma > Ginglymostoma cirratum. The sequence goes on from JAHRHZ010000097.1 coordinate 9,871,958, forward strand.
GCTGAGAACACAACTGCAAGGAAAGGCAACATACCAGTGCAAATCTGTAACCATTGCATCCTGACCTCTTGGAGATCAACAGGGTAAAATGTACATTAGCCATCGATAATGTTCTTGTGACACCAGTAGATGTAACATCACAATTGGCACTTAACAAAAAATTCTGTTGAATTGCTGATGCCACATCTTGAACTGTCATGACAAACAATATTTAGGTTTGTATTCTTTCTCCATATCAGCACTAAATCTTACCTTTCATTTCCTACATGCTTTTGAAGTATGGGAAGAGGCTGAGGTATTGGTAGTGGAGGTGAACAATCTCAGACTGCAGCATCATAAACTAAGTTTCACTCTCCACCAGTGTGGGCCTTCATATGTGGATGAATCTTGCAGTAAAGATAGTTCGGCCGTTACTTGGTGAAGTGCATAACTCATGTCAGTACAACCAGCTTCTGGAGGCAGGGACTATAGTAAGTATAGAGAAATCCATTTCTTATATGAGTGCTATGATGTTTCAGGCATTTTAACTGTGTCCATGGACAGAATGGTCACCCACATAGAGAATCAGAGACCAAAGGCAAACACACTATCATGGCTACATCAGACATTTCCACAAACTGGTCCATGAAAAATGATTTTAAATAGCTTGTTTAGCCTCCTTTTCAATTTTTCAAGTTTAAAAATAACAATACAACAAAACTTTAGTCATAAACAGGATCAAAAATTACTTTATTATAGTTGTTGTTGCAAATTATTATGTCAAAAAAAAATTATTAGCTAAAATACAGATATGGAAGGTTAAAAGTAAATTTAGAGAAGATGTACCTAAAAACACGAGAGTGAGACTGGTGTGTTATTGTTTCAGGTCCGCTACCTTCATGAAGATTCTCATTCAGCAAGTGAAGTTGTCAACTGTGATGTCTTCTGTAGCTGAATTTTTGAAGATTGTTTGTAACTGTGGACTCAGTCAGTAAAGCGCCCTTTAAGAAAGAGAAAGGTTTTTTTTTTGTTCCTTGCCAGTTCTGTTATTATGGCACTTACAGATATCCTGAAATCTTTCAGCAAACTCTGATTGATTATTGAAAGCCCTTTCTTTGAGCTTTCTTTGGTTGGGAGCTCTTGCTCCAAGAACGTACCTCAAAGTCCTTCCCAGCGAGATGTGTTTAAAATAGTGTCTTGTGGTCTATTTCATACAGATGAAAATTTAAGAGAGCTGCTACATTAATTTATGACAAATCATTGTTCCACAAGGTCAATTCTGATGGAATTCCCTTTCAGTCTCCTGTTTTTTTCACTTATAAGCTTTGAAATCTCATGCCATTTTTAAACAAGGATGTTGCTGGGATTGCAGAGTTTTAATGACAGGGAGAGGCTGAATAGGCTGGAGCTACTTTCCTTGGAGCGTCGGAGGCTGAGTCTCAGATGTTACAGAGTTGTATCCCACAGAGTTGAAGGAAGCAGGTAAAAAATTATCTATCGTGCAAGAGGATTCATTAAGGTATTTATAGCAATTTTCATGGCATTATATGTTCATGTTAATAGATCAAACACTTTACTTGAACTACTTATTCTTCAGGTTCTTCGTTACAACCCCCATTCACCCTGGGCTTCAGATTAAAGGTAAGGAATAAAGGGTATGTTTGTCACAGTTGGATTATTAACTGGTGGAGTGAATTGCACCTGGAGGATGTGGCTATTAACTTTTCTGGTATCAGTGTCAGAAGTCAATCATTGTCAGATGTTAGATGCTCTCACGTACACAAATTAATTGAACTGTGAAGATGTCATGTCACCTCTCAAAGCCAGGTGAGTTGTTGCAGGCACCACAGCCACACCCATCTCCTCCAGCTCTTTCCCTCCATAGGTGAAAATTGCCGTGTGCCTTCATCTTACTACAGCTCCATTCCTGTCCACTGTCTGATATAATGAAGGGGAGAGCAAACCATGTCAGTTCTGGAAACTCTTGTTGAGTCATATGGAAGGACACCGCAAGATTTGTTGAGGCATATGAATCACATTTTCAACAAACTAAATGTTTGCTTTATTATATCTTAAGTGGTGATTTGACTGTTCTTTCCCTGCTATGGCTCACTGGTAGAATTTCTCATAGGAGTTACCAGCCAGTATCTCAGAGGGAGATTATGACCCCAGGAGACAAATGACTCCTCATGGAGGAATGAAAAGGAGCAGGAGATGTGATTATCACAGAATATGAGTTTCACCACGGCTCCAATGACGTACACTGTAGGCCTAGATGATCACCTACCAGTGATCACACATAACCTAAACTTTGAGGGAGTGAAATCCCTTGCAGTTGATGAAGGTTTCAGATTGACATAAGAGCATAATGAATCAAAGAACTGTAGGTGCTGAAGATTTAAAGCAAAATCAAACTTCTGGAGAAACTCAGCAAGTCTGACAGCATCTGTGGAGAGAAAACAGAGTTAAGTTAAAGGTTTAAGTCCAGCGACCCTTCTTTACAACACATACAGATATACGCGTACACATATCTGATATAAGGGCAATTTGACTGACATGTGAGAAATTTGTGCCAGTGGGAATCCAGCCACTGCAGTTAAACTGGTGGCCTCACTTGTGGGAGCGGTGACAAATAGTGACCTTGGCAAACAAAGCATTAGTCACTTGGAAGATGCATTTATGGGCAACAGTTTGAGACATCTCTGAGGTGTCACTAGCAGATCCCTGAGAAGTCAGAAGCAAGGAAATTTACTAACGTTAGAATTAGGTTTCATCGTCACTTCCAATCAAATACAGGATACAACAGTACAGTGAAAAGTGTGCAAAGTCACCCTGGTGGGACTTAGCCTAGTGTGGGTAAAAGTGTGTCCAGTGACGAAAGAGCGAGTCCTCGTTAGGAAAGCCCAGCATGGAGCATCTGCAGGCCCATGACTTAAGAATGACTGTAACGTTTAAACTTCAACTTTATTTCTTTATTTTTCTATTTTTGTACCTAAGTTTTTGTACCTAGGTACTGAAAAGACATTGATGATCCCTAATAATATGAGTTCATCTTAATCCAGGCCTTAATCCCAGAAGATGCAGACGTCAGCAATGTCCTCCTGTGAAAGTCAGAGTCCAATGAGACACTTAATGCTCTGTCATATTGAGAAAACTCACTACTCGCATTGTTTCTCATTTCTCACGCTCCTGCTGTATGAATTGCTCCCAGGTTGCTGTGAAAACTGATAGCAGGAAATTGAGGTAGAGATGAGAAAATGCCAAGTTAGGTGATAGTACTTCCAAAAAGTTAGAACTGATTTGAAAGTAGTGAAATGAGACTCTCAGACTCTCTGTTAGCATGTCTGGGTACAAGCTTTGTGATTTCTTTGAAGGTTTTCCAATATGTCAGTTATATTGTCCAATAACTCCACACTGCGTTCTCAATTCATTGACTTTGGCAAGTAGCCAGAATGCTGTATTAGGTTCTCAGTTAATTGTCTCTTCCTTTAATTTAGATATTTACTCAACAGTGACTCCCTCCAGTCATACAAACCTGCCCATGTTGAACAAATATGAGAATAACTAATTTGTACGATCTCCTAGCCTATGGAAACATCTTACATCTCACTAAATTTTCCCATTGCATGTCTATCCTGTAATTATTTTCAGATCTGCAGAGACTATTTGCACTGACAATGTTAGTGAGTGACTCCAATAAACTTTGCTGTCAGTGAGTCTATTGTTAATGTTCTATATCACACAAGAATCTCAGAGATGAAAGCAACTTTTCTACTAAAATTAAAAATGCTGTCAGTAACAATGAACCCCAGAAAGCAAGAATTGAATTCTATTGTAAATTTAAGGTAATCACTGGAAATAATTTATCGATGTCATCTTGACAAAACACGGAGTGCTACAACACAGATTTCAGAAAGTAGTAGGAAAACTTGACGTTTCGGGCCTAAACCCTTCGTCAGAAATGGCATTTCTGACGAAGGGTTTAGGCCCGAAACGTCAAGTTTTCCTACTCCTATGATGCTGCTTGACCTGCTGTGTTCATCCAGCCCCATGCTTGTTATCTCGGATTCTCCAGCATCTGCAGTACCTTTTATCTCTTTATTTCAGAAAGTAGTATTTTGTTGCATACTCTGCTTCTCTCCTAAATGTCTTTGGTTGCAGTGCCAAATTAATCTAAACCATGACTAACCGTACTATTTCTAAATGGTATCTGCTGATTTGACCAATTGAATGGTTAAAATAGAGTTTATTTTATGAGAGTTACTCTCTGTGAGGCATGTCATTCATTCATTAATATGGAAGTTACATTGGGTAGAATTTAATCCAGTGGTTGGGAATCTCACTTGTCAACTAGAGAATCAGTGAGAGCCCTGTGCCACATTCTTTAGGGAGACCAATCGGGCACGTAAGAGACAAAACTTCCCAAAAATCAAGGGATGGAAATGCCTTCCCCTAGAGCTGCTGGACAATCAGACCATCATTGTTGCCACTAGATGTCCAGGATCAACTAGGAACCCATTGCACATATGAATGAGGCTGGGATAGGGTTCACAGGGAGGGAGTTCACTATCTGGGAGAACAGCCATTACTATTTAAAAATAGTAAAAGAAAACAGCAATACTTTGAAATGAATGTACTGGTTGTACGGGAGCACTGTTTTGAAGTATACAAGTTGGATCACTGTGTCATTCACACATCCATCTTCTGAAAGTGGAGAGGGGTGATAGAAAGAAAGGACAGTAGGATAGTTATAACACAGCGTGGAGCCGGAGGAGCACAGCAGGCCAGGCAGCATCAGAAGAACAGGAAAGCTGACATTTCCAGCTCCATGCTGTGTTATCTCTGACTCCAGCATCGGCATTCTTACTATCTTTCACAGTGGGATAGGTGTCAGTTTTCTCTTCCTCTCCCCCACCCCCATTCACTTTCCAATACCAGATCCCTAGTTTCTCCCTTCCCTGGAGCCAGCAAACAAATATGACTGAGTTTGCTTCTGGACTTCCAACTTGGTATATTTAAATACTTATGATTAGGTGCCTCATTTAACATTGAGATGAAAAGCCTACCCGTGAGCCTTCCAGATTTAATCAGGACAGGAATGTGGTGGGGTCCCTACCCATCATCCTTCTGTTTAATTAACAGACATAAGGTAATACATTTCAACTGTTCTTCTGATGATTTCAATACATGTTTCAATGAGTAAAATTGTGCTATCTCTAGAAGCCACCAAACATGATCAGAATTGATTAAAGGTTACTGGACATGGTCAAAAATGCTATTGGCCTATTTTATAACCAGAGGGTAGAATTTTATAGCTCACCATCAGCATTTTGATGGCTCTTAAATACAGCATGTGGACTGTCTACAGCCTACCCACTCACCTCTAGAAGAAGGAGAGATATTAAGCAGCCAGCCCATTCTTCTCTATATTAAATTGTTTTGACTATGTGTTATTTTTCATTCTACCACCCCATGTGCATTCCTGAGGTCTATCATATTTCTCCACTACTCATCATACTTCTAAATGTATGTACAGATTATTAATTTATGCACTGTACACCTGAGTCTGGCTATAATAATATATATCAAGAAAAGGATTTGCCCTCATACTGAAGCCTATACCTTCTCTCAGTGGAAAGTGCAATTATTCACCCTGATTCTGTTTCCTCTCTCTCAGACAATTTATTATCAATTTACAGTGCTTCTGTCTCTTTTATTCCATGGGCTTCTACTCTGCTGACAAAATAGTATGTGACACTTTATGAAAAGCCTTTTTGAAGTCCGTGAACATCACATCAAGTTTTTATCAATTCTTGCTGTAATCTCAATTTAAGATAAAACTCAATCAAGTTACAAATAATTTGCCTTTAACAAGCCTTACTAGCTTTCTTTGATTAATCCATGCTTGTCCCTGTTGCTGTTAATTTAGTCCTAAATCATTATAGTTCTCCTGCCACGAAGGTTAAATTGATTAGCCTGTTGCTTCTCTGTTTATTTTTACACCATTTCTTGAAGCATAGTTTTACAATTTGCAGTTCTCCAGTCCTCTGTCACACCCAGGTAACTAAGGAGATATTGTCTGATTAGACAGAAGTACTGGCTAGCATTACTAAATTGCTCCTTTTCTGCCTGATTAGAAGTTTGACTTTCTTTGCAACATCAGCAACATCATCAGCCTGGGAAAGCTTCTGGTGCCCCATTTGTAAAGTGCAGGTTCCAGGTCTGACTCGTTTTGTCCTAGCAAGGTTGCACTCTGCAATTGCTTTCCAAAAGACATTGCTGCTCACTCAGCGACTCCATTGACGAATTGATTTGGGATAGGGACAATTGCATGGTGAAGAAATAAGGTATATGTTTCACCCTATTCTCTTGCACTTCAGCCCCTTCAAGGACAAAATGGAACTTTGGGACATTTCAGAAGATAAACTAATTTATCCCAAGCCTTCCAGCATGGACCCTCGCTTAAAGGATGCTCGAATCAGTTAAAACAAAGCATAATTCTGTGGTTAATGAAAATCTGAAATAAAAACAAAGTGCTGGAGAAACTAAGATAAAACATTGTGGAGCTGGATGAACACAGCAGGCCAAGCAGCATCAGAGGAGTAGGAAAGCTGTTGTTTCAGGTCTAGACCCTTCTTCAGAAAAATTTTTATCTCAGATTCTCCAGCATCGGCAGTTCCTACTATCTCTGCTGGAGAAACTAAGCAGGTCTGGTAGTATTTGTGGAGTGAGAAGCAAAGTTAACGTTTAAAACCAGTGGGCTCTTACTGGAATCAAAGAAGAGTCATACTGGACTCGAAACATTAACTCAGTTTCTCTCTTTCAACAGATGCTGCCAGACCTGCTGAATTTCTCTAACTTTCAGTTTTAATTAAGCTCACGTCAGTATTTAGTATAACAATTTTACAGCCTGATCTAAACCTTTGATCATTTTGAGGTGAAGTCATGCTGGGGATGTGAACTTGATGAATGCATCCAGTAATAGCAAAATGTAAGAAAGATGACATGAGAATAATCCTTCTGCAATTTATGCAATCTTCTCTCTCATGGGCATGTACTGTACTTTTAATTATCTTTCCAAAGCAAAGTTCTGTAATGCTTCTCCAGAGGGACTTAAATAAATTATTATATCTTTGTCCCCTTGACTAACTCCTAAATTATTCAAAAGAGACCATACTTATGATCTCTCAGTGCATGCCACGATTCTGATACACGGAGCTTTTGAATATTTCACTCTATTTTGAGCCTCATAGCCTTCAATTCCACCCCAATTATATTAGATACATTCATTAAGGTTTATATATGCAATACCTGTAGGAACAATACTTCTCCAGTATTTAGCATCTCTTGACACTTGTTAGTTTCTTTTTACATTTACTATTTCCAAGAAAATAATTTCACTGCTCTGATTTGTCTCTGTTCTATAATTTGTTCAGTGTCAATAATGCCACCTGCCATTAAAGTCCTCGCACTGCAGCACAGTGTAGTAAAACATTGAAATTATAAAGGGTATAAACTATTACTGCATGCCCTGACACACTCATCACGCTACCTTACATCAAGAACACGTCTGAACTGACCAGAAGACTCCTACGACTACTAGGCATCAGAGTAGCACACAAACCCATATCAACCCTACGCCAACTGCTAACCCAAGCCAAAGACCCATTACCCACTATGGACAGGACCAACATAATTAACAAGATCCCCTGCAAAGAAACATTACATTGGACAAACAGGAAGAAAATTAGCCACAAGAGTACACGAACATCAACTAGCAACAAAAAGACATGACCAATACTCACTCATCTCTATCCACATGGATAAGGAAAATCACCAGTTTGATTGGGACTACAGCAGGATACTGAGACAGGCCAAGCAGAGACAAGCACGGGAATTCCTATGTGCCTGGTTGTCCACTAAGAAGGCCATCGAAAAACACATAGAGCTAGACCCAGCTCAACAGACATCAGTGTTTAAATAACAGGTGGGTAAACACAACAGTGCTTCATCGAAGGTTGCACTGATCATATTACCCAGCAGGGTAATGAAACGTCTGCGGAAAAACTAACCAGCTCGGCAAGCCAACCAACCACAACATCCACAACCTGAGCGACAACTCTACTTGAAAACCTTTAATAAATATACCTTAAATTGAAACAAGGCTGAAAGCATACAGTTACCTGCAAAGGTTGTGTCAATCCTATTTAAAATGTACTAAACACCAGCATACAGCAGGCAGAGAGTACTTCATGGAAGTAATGACTCTGGCCTTTTGTGCATCCATCCGTTCTTATATTTTGTCATTTGTTGCAGCTACTTTATTTATAACCTACAACACCCTGGAACTTCCTAGGAGTTTCCCTCTACATCTTTACCTTCACTTTTAGAAATCTTGAAATACATCACTTCGACAAAGCTTCTGGTCATCTCTCTGTTTCTCTCCTTTCTCTTACTGACATTGTTAAATTCATTTCTCCTATTTAGAAAACATTTTGAAAGGTTTCTGCATACTGAATTGTTATACAGATGTATGAGTAGCAAAATTTGGATGCTGTTTTGGTAGCAAAATGGCTTCCTCATTGGGTACATTTACTTCCAGGACAAGTTGGGCCAAGGACCACCTCGGTTAGGGTGTTACTGGAGCCAAAGTTATGCAGATCTTGATGTTTGTAGTGTCATTTTTAACACTGCAGTTAGCATGCACATTTGAATATTTGTTCAGCACCAGTTAGAACCAGCCCCTCCCACAGCCAAAGTTCTTTAAAGAATTGATAACAACCATTGCAGTTGATTTTTAACTCGTATTTATTGATTGGCATTGTAGAACAGCTTAGTAGCTCAAAGTTGGTTGAAATTGGTAAAGTTGACAAACAGTGGTACCATAAGCACAGATGACATTATTGTGTGAATTCTGGTCAGGCTATTTGATCCCAGTTATGGTCACTATATTGTAATTCCACTTTTGAGCTGCAACAGGGTGAAGAGACAGAGCAGAGGCAGTAATGAAGATGACAAGCCACTTACAGGAAGAGAGGAGGAGGAAGAAAACAAGTTTCAGCAGGAAGCTTTAACTACCTCAGTCTTCTGGAAGACCAGCTTGAACATGCATGGTAAAATAGGGCAAAGTCAGCACGTTTCACCAAGGGAAGCTCATGTCCGACAAATCTGTTAGAATTCTTTAAGATGGTAATGAGCAAGTAAGACAAAGGAGAGCCAAAAGTTGTTATTTATTTGGGCTTATATTAGCCTTTTGACAAAGCGCCACACAGGAGGCTGCCAAGTAAGATAAAAGCCCATGGTGTTAGAGGCAAGGTATTGGGCCGAAGGGCCTGTTTCCACACTGTAGGGATACGAAGATACTAAGAATAAGACAGCAGTTGAGGAGCAGAAGGAAGAGGATAACAGAGAGGACAATAATAGCACTCGCTTCCTGAAAGTTTGTCCATGATTGTCTCATTCAACTAAAGCCTCCGTGAACATAACCCCAATTCCCCCCAGAGAGCAGTCATTCACTGCCTGTTGTGTTCATCCAGCTCTACACCTTGTTATCCTACTATATCATGCTTTTGTTATTGGCTGTCACAATTTTTTTCAGCATTGTGGTCAGGAAAAACAAAGACACCAGAAAACAACCATTACAAACCACCTTTATCAGGCAAACCATGCAATGTTCTATATATAACGCAACTAATAAACCCATTAATGAACTAAAAGTGTAATGGGAATGATGAAACAGGCTAGAGAATTTGCAACACAGGAGACACACCGCAGGAGATGAAAAGAAGGAGAGATATCCTGTCCCTACACAGGCCCAGGAAGCCCTCCAGACACAAGGCAGTCAGAGAAAGTAGTTGTCGTGGCCAATGCCAGATGTCAAGCTCCAAGGATCTGGATGCATTCCTGGAAGACGTTCTATAAGCTCACATGAATAATCAGATTCACTGAATGCTTCTTCACATGCCACTTCCTTACATTTGTATCTTAATTTCACACAGCGCTCCATTCCTATCACCTCTCACTCACCCAACAAGACTCGAAATCTACCAAAATCTGTCTACTTTCCAGATATTCATATCCTCGCTCTCTTCCACATACTTTGTACTTTTGCAAGCTGAATGCACCTTAGAGTTTGGGTAAACTGTTAGCTATTTAGGTATTAACAGACAAATCATCCAAACAAATTGCACTACATTCACTGAAATACTTCTTTCCTTCTTACAGTACAAGCTGATCCAGAAATCAGGGTTAGCAGCATCTAACCAGTGGCTGGCAAGCATGACAGTACAGTATAAGAGGGACAACTTGATTGGCATAGAAACCCTCAGCGGTTGAGACCAGACCATGAAAGATGGTGGTGTACACATCTTAATCCATCTTGTCACAATCTACTTCCCTCTCATTCCACAATCTCTTCTGAGTTATAAAGTGTGGATAATATAAGCACCTCTTCTTTTCCCCACTTTACATCAGCCCAATTCTTGGTGCTGATGCTAAACTGCTTGAAATCTTTAAGTATGGGAAATTGGAAATTATGAAGGGTTGACATGAATGGCAAGGCAGTGCCCCCAGGATATGCTGATAAAAACATTGTGACCCTCAAGAAGAACATAAGCGACTATAGAGATTGCAACAACAATTGAGTCATCTCTCTGTTAAGCATCATGCCTTGAGAGAATTCAAATCATGGCTCAATGCATCCACCTTGAATCCCAATGTGGCCTCAAAACCAGATCTACAATTGATGAGACCTTCTTAGTCTGGCAGCTACAAAAGAATTGACATGAACAAAGGAGACCATGATACATTCCCTTAATCAATATCACCAAGGTATTTGACTGCACTCTATCCTCCAAAATCTTTTAACAATCAGCATCTGTTGATGCTGAATCAACATAAGATGCACAAAAGCAGTTAAAAGAAGTTAAATAAACGAATTCCAGAGAGGAAGCTACAATTGCGAACCTACTTGTTATGGTTTTATTTGTGATTTGGACGTGCCGGTGTTGGACTGGGTTGGACAAAGTCAGAAGTCACATAACACCAGGTTGTAGTCCAACAAGTTTATTTGAAATCACAAGCTTTCACTGGAAGGAGCAGCACTCCAAAAGCTCGAGATTTTAAATAAAACTGTTCGACCATAACTGGTGTTGTGTGACTTCTGGTTTTATTTATGTCATGCAGGCAGGAAAGTGAAGTGAACTTCACAATAGATCAGCCATGATTTGATTGAACAGTGGAGGAAGCTTGATGGGCTAAACAACATATTCCTGTTCCTATTTCTTATGATCTTATGACCAACCTGATTCAGAACATGAAACTGCAAGTCTACAAAGCCTGTGTCCTTAGCAGACCTGTACACCAAAGAAACCTGGACTACATATGCTAGACAGAATAAAAGGTTGAATAGAATCTACTGTTGCAATTGTAACCTCAGCATTTCTTTCAGACAAGGTCACCAATTCACCATCAGCATTCATTCATCATTCAGCCAATGACAGCTGTGCCAGCTAGGTCATGTTCACTGGTGGATGACAGCCGTGTACCCAAAGACCTTTTGTATGGTGAATTAGCCATTGGGTCTTGACCTCTAGTGTCCAAACCACTGCTGCATGAACACCTGCAAGCGAGATATGATTATTCTAGATATTGACAACAGCATCTGGGCAATATTCACCAATGACCATGACCACAGGATATTGACTATCTGAAAAAAATATTGGAAGAGTTGAGCAGAAGCAAAACCTCAGCAATTGAGTAGACGTCCTGGAGGAGTTAGAGGTCATGCAGCTTCTCAGCCAACTGTATGCCAGGTAAGGGACCTAAGTCATAACATGCAATTCAAAAACATTTGCCACCATGGCACAAATCACTTTGCAAGGTACAAGATAGCCATCCGCCCCATGTGACAATTTTGGCACTTCCAATATTTGAGGGATTAGATCCTAGACTCTCCCACATATAGAAAAAGTGTCTCAGAAACCTGTCTCTGTCCTGCCCCTTAAATATCTTATCTGTTTCAATAATGCCTCATCTCATTCTTCTAAACCCCAAGGAGCATTAGACCAATGTACCCAGTGTCTTCCTCATAAGAAAATCCTTGCATACCTGGGATCAACCTGGTGAACATTCTCTGGACTACAATCCAATACCAGTAAGTCTTTCCCTAGATAAAGGTCCAAAAGTATTCACAGTATTCTAGCTGCAGTTTGACTAGGTCCTTGAATAATGTTAACCTTTTTATTCTCTTTGAAATAAAGCCCAACTTTCCATTTGTCTTCTCTAAAACCCACTAAACTTGTTTTTTTTGTCATTTACATGCATGACGACTCTGAAATTCCTCTGAAAGACAATGTTCTGCAGTCTTTCTCCATGTAAATAATATGTCGCTGCTTTATTCTTCCTGCCAAAGTGTATAACCTTAAAGTTTCCCAGATTATTTTTCATCTGCTAAATTTTTGCCCACTTACTTAACCTAGAATCATAGAATCATACAGTATGGAAGAGGCCCTTTGACCCATCAAGTCTATACTCCCAAAAATATACTACTACTTACGACAGTCCCACTTTCCCATACTAAGCCCATAGACTTGAATGTTATGGCAATTCAAGTGTTCATTCAAGTTTCCCTCCTCAATTACTCTCTCAGGTCATGCTTTGCAGACCCCTGCTACTCACTGGGTGAAAGCAGTTTTATACAACTCCCTGTAGATCTCCTGTCTTTCACTATAAAATTATGTCCCCTTATGACTGACCCTTCATCTAAGCTATTTTCTGTTCACCCTGTCCATGGCCTTCATAATCATGTACACCCCTATCAGGTCCTCCTCAACTTTCTCTGCTCCATAGGAAACAACCCTAGCTTATCCAGTCTCTCTTCATAGCTGAAATGCTCTCTCCAAGGCAATATCCTAGTGAATCTCATTTGCACTCCCTCCAATGCAATCACATTCTTCCTATAGTGTGGTGACCAGAATTGCACACAGTATTTCAGCTGTGGTCTCACCAAAGTCCTGTACAGTTCCAACATGACCTCTCTGCTTCTAATATTGTATGCCATGATTGATGAAGGCAAGCTTCCTATGCACCTTCTTAACTGCATTATTTACCTGTCCTGCCACCTCCTGTGGACAGGCATCTGTGGACAAGCAGTCTAAGATCCTTCTGTTCCTCTGAGTTTCCTAGTTTCTTACCATGCACTGAGTACTCCCTTGTCTTATTCATATCCCTATGCAGACTCTTTGTGATATCATCACCACTTGCCCTCCCACCTATTTTTGTGTCATCAATAAACTTGGCAATATTCACTTTCCTCATCCAAATCATTAATATATAATGTAAATAAATATGGCCCCAGTACTAATCTCTGTGGTACTCTATTAGCTACAGATTGCCATCCTAAAAAGGCCTGCCTTATCTCTACTCACTGTCCTGTATTAACCAGATAATTCTCTATCCATGCAAATTTACCACCCCCAAACAAATCGTTTTACTGGTGCCTATCTGCCCATTAGTCCATACCGGTGTAAAATCAGTTTTACAAATTGACCAGCAGAACAATCTACTTGCTCTGCGTACTTACAGCATAAATGCCTAAAGTCTGCTGAGGTCTTCGATAATGTAGCGTTCAGTGTGGGCTGCATTGGAAGTGAGATAGTGTCATTATTAAATAATTTATGTAACAGCTGTAATAACAATTAATTTGTTGATTTGACATAGATACCAAATTCATTTGCCTACTGTTATAAGTGTAATTACTTGACCAGGAAGTTATATATATATTTAATCTTGTTTGCAATATCCTCTCTCTGTTCATTGTTGATAACAATTCTATGAACAGGTGAATATTAAATACACATTTTATCTCAGAGTATATTGAATATTGTTCAAAGTCATTACTAGCATTGTCTTAAAATTTAAACCAGTGAAGCCTTAAATATACTGCATTTCATTTAGGGTGGACCTTCATCTTTATCATTTGGGCACATTGCTTGATAGCCTTCTCACTGAGTACAAAAACAAAAATCTACTATTTGTCAGTGATAATGTACTTTGCGTAAAAGATCAAGAAGGTATCATAATCATGGGCTAAATGATGCATGTTATACTGTATCTTTGTTAATGTTTTGAATTTATAGCCAACATACATCATTTCAAGTGAAGCAGATGAAACTTAAGTGAGTGCTAATTTTGAAGGTTTAAAACATGGTCAAATGTTTTTGTCTCAAAGTATTTATATAAATCTTTGGAAACATTAGTTTTTACAAATAATATGTTGCATATAGCATGATTACTTTCAGATGCAACAAATATACATGATAAAATTACAAGACAGATAATTCATCCTTTGTTATTATTTGAATACATTCAAAAATCATTCTCCATTATTGGCACAATCTAGGTTTGAAATTGGATTTCCAATGAAATAAGCCAATTCAAAAAAATAACTGCAGTAACAACAGAGTGTACTGAAGAAACCTAACCGGTCTGACTGCACCTGTGGAGAGAGAAACAGAGTTAACATTTTGAGTACAAAAACTCTCCTTCTTGTATTCCGAAGAATATTAACTCTGTTTCTCTCTCCACAGATGTTGTCAGGTTTGATGAGTTTCTCTAGCACCCATAGTCTTTTGCTCTTAAAAGAATAACTGACTAGGGTTGGTAATTTGCGCTTTTTTTGGATTGCCACTGGAGATCTATTTTACCCCCTTTGATTTTTCTCATGGGTATTTTCTCTCAGTTGCTAATTTCACGAGAAAAGTTAAAATTTAAATTGAAACAATGTGTCTTACATTTCCTCTTTTATTTCTTGTGGCATAAAACACTGTAATGACCTGCCCAAATTAATGGGATGGACCTCAAATAGAGTCTGATCAGAAGAACACCAAAAATTGTGGAACTTTACATTAGTATATCATGTGCAAGTCCATGTTTGCAGGCATTTAATGATATAATTTATATGAAAAACAAAAGATCTGCAGATGCCTGGAAATCTGAAACAAAAACAGAACGTTCTGAAAAAGGGTTACTGGACCTGAAATGTTGACTCTGCTTTCTCTCTACAGATGCTGCCAGACCTGCTGAGTTTCTCCAGAAATGTATGATTTTGTTTATGATTTATATGCAAGTCATTGGAAAATCTTCAGAGCTCTTTTACCCCTTCACATTGTGCTCCTCCTGTTCTAGAGCTGCCAGTTTTGCTTACATTATCTTCCTATCTCAGTGGCCTCTGACTAGCCTGCCCTGCACAGTAAATGAAGCCAAAGGGAGGAAACAGCAGGAAATGAGAGATCAATTCAGTCCTGGTGAAGTAGTCTCAGTAGTTTCCAGTTCAACATATGGAACCACTGCACATAAGTAACCAACCAAGTAAAAATAACTGAAAGTTAGACACAAGGCTGAGGAAGCCACGTTCACATAATACAGTGCTTTGATTGGCCTGAGATACAAATGAAGCACTGGATATAGAGCAACAAGGAAACAAGGTGCAAGTCCAATGTTAAATATCTAAGTTACAGAGGTAGAATGGAGAACATTGAACTTCTCAGCCTAGAAATGAGAAGTTAGGGAAGTGATCTTTTTGAGATATATTTAAGTCAGCTTGGAAAATAGAATAGCTAAACCCTGAACATAATAGGCATTTCAATTAAATTTCATGGCTGGATTAATGGATTATTGGTTCAAACTGAAAAATTTCTAATTTATGACTTATAACAAAATATACATGTAAAAAACAATGGAGGTGAGTTATGAACCAACATAGACTGTGTGGTCTTTCTCATTCATAACCAGCTGCATGGATAACATTGATGAACAAACAGAAAATGGGTTACGAAAATTCAAACTGGCGTATACGGAGAAAGTTTGGAAATGGTACTCCTCAGAGGTCAGTGTAGGTTATAAATCTATAATCTGTTCCCAATTTGTGTAGATGACTCGGACTTGGACAAAAAGATTTGGTGTATTAAAACAAAGTGGACTGGACAAGATTTCAGGAGGATGAGAAGAGATGAGTTGAGTGAACAAGCAGAAGCCAGATACAATTTAGTGCGGAGATGTTTTAAGTATGAATAATTTTGGAAGGAAAGAGTTGAATGGAAATAAATGTTCAATGGAATTTTGATAAATTATGTTGAATACAGAGGGACCAAGGGGTTCAAATAGCTGAAAGTGTTATACTTTCTAATAATACTTAATTTCAGGTGAAATCAGAGGCAAAGAAAACAGTCAACAGTAATGTTTTGTAAAGCAGGCAAAAGGGGGTGCAGTGGCTCAGTGGTTAGCACTGCTGCCTCACAGTATCAGGGGCCTGGGATCAATTCCCCCTTTGGGTAACTGTCTGTGCAGAGTTTGCATGTTTTCCCCATGTCCACACAGGTTTCCTCCAGGTGCTCCAGTTTCTTCCCACAGTCCAAAGATGTGCAGGCTAGGTGGATTTGCAATGCTAAATTGCCCATAGTGTCCAGGCATTTGTAGATTAGATGGGTTTGGGGAATGGGTCTGGGTGGGATGTTCTGAGGGTCTGTGTGGACTTGTTGAGCCAAAGGGCCTGTTTCCACAGTGTAGGGATTCTATTCTAAAAATTACAGGATAAAGGGGCAATGATACATTTGAAGAAACTTCATGTGAGATCATGTATATACTATTTTGCATGCCCAGTTTTAGAAGCTATGATTGTTTGTCTTTGATCACAGGGTGTATTCAAGTGGTTCTTTCTAGATTCAATTAAATATAATTAAGAGAAGGCTTGACCACAGCAAGTTGCTTAAATATGAATGTTTATTAAGCAAGAATAATGACAATAATGGTAATAACAAATGATTGTGGTAATAATAAATGGAAAACAAAAGAGGAAAAAAAAAGCAACAATCTCACTCCTTTCTAGAAAAAGCAGCAAGTCTCATATTCTTCTGCCTGTTGGGGACCCCTCAATTGATGGCTGGTCTGGAGGCTTAGGTTCGCTCCTGGCATTGTTCATGATTCTGAGCTGAAGCGAAGTCTCGCAGCAGCAGCAGCAGCAGCAGCTTGGAACAAAACTTTCTCTCTCTATACTGTGTGACAAACAGCCAGCACAAAGAAAGCAGAAATATAAAGACAAAACTACTGGCTGGTACAGAAAACACAGGATGGGAAAACAAGTGCAGGTTTAATCTTCAGCTCATAAAGGAATGTTCAAAGAGCACATTCAAGGTCATGCAGCTTGTCAAGTATCAACAATTTTAGCCATTCAGCCCATCCTATACAATTTATCATCTCATGTAGCTGTCAAATATCATCATTAACTTTTACCGTTTCAGCCCGTCCTGTTGAGGTGGATGCCTTCTTCCTCAATCAAAGGTTGCCCATCACTGTGGTTGACATGACTGACCATCTCCCACTCATTGGCCCTCATTCGCTCTCTTCCCTCCCATAACAATAGGGTCCCTCTCATCCTCACCTACCATCACTCCAGCATTTAAATCCAAAGGACCATTAGCCATCATTTCCGTTACCTCCAGTTGGATGCTACCACCAAACATATTCCCCTCCAATCCCTTGTCAGCGCTCCGCAGGGACCATTCCCCCCAGGGCACCCTGGCCACTCCTCCTCCACTCCCTACATCTCGCCACACCCTCATGAAACCTTCCCATGCAATCATCGAAGGTGTAGCACTTGCCCTTTACTTCATTCCTCCTCACTGTCTGTGGCCCCAGACACATCTTCCAGGTGAAGCAACAATTTCACAATGTAGTCAATTGTATTCACTGTTCACAATGTGGTCTACTCTACAATGGGGAGACAAAACACAGACAAAACGACTGCTTTGTAGAACACCTATATTCAATTCGCAAAGATGACCCTGACCTTCTGTTTGCCTGCCACTTCAACACACCACCGTGCTCCCTAGCCAACATCTCTGTCTTGAGCTTGGTACAGTGCTCCAGTGAAGCTCAGTGTAAGCTGGAAGAACAGAGCTTCATTTTCCTCTTAGGAATCCTACATTCAATATCAAATTCAACAATTTTAGCAAGTTCTCCCATGTTCTTCCCAACCTCAACTCACCAGGCCTTGCCATCACTTGAGCTGCTATCACAAACAATTCATTGTCAGTCACTAATAATCCCCATTAGCAGCTATTTATTCTCCAGACTGACCTTTACGCATGTCTGCCCAATGTTTTTCTCTCTCTCAGAGCTCCATCTCCATTTATCATTTACTCCTCTCCCCTCCCCCCACACCATCTTTAGCATTTATACCAATCTTTTTTGAGCTACAATCAGTTCTGAAGAAGGGTCACTGCACCTGAAACATTAACTCTGCTTCCTATCCACAGATGCTGCTGGACCTCCTGAGGTTTCCCAGTAATTTCTGCTTTTGATCTTTTCAAACAGGCCACCACCAGCCCACCTCCAGCACCTACTGAGGCTGTCTCTGAACTCTTGATGGTGACCTCTTGATATGGCCTGACTCCTAATCTCTTCATATTCTCTCTTATTCCGCACTCATTTGATACCTATGTATTTAATGTCTGCCTCTTTCCAAACCTCAGTTGTTTCCTGTGTCTTTATCCATGTATGAAGTGTTATTAGAATTAGCTTGTTCTTTTTGCTTACCAGAATTTATTTTTCTTGCATCTCTGTTTCGTATTGTTATTCTACAATAGGACTGCTGCCAGGATACTGGGAATTAATTTGTCTAAAGCACTGCACATCAGGTACATGCTGACCGAGTGGAATTGCTTTCAGTTAGGCTTCATGGCGGACACGAGGTGTGTGCATGCAATCAATAGCATCCTACACCACAGGAAAGCCATCCTTGCTCCAAGTGCTTCACTCTGACAATAAAGAATGAAATGAAGTTATCTTTCCTTGTTTAGAGGACCTCAGTGACTATCTTTTTCTTCTGAGGCAAGTTGCCCTGTGATTCTATAGAATTTAGTTTAGCCAACAGTTCTTATCTACAATGTGCGTGTGGGGCAATGTGGGGCAGATAGTGTTTATAGGGGTCAGGTTGCTTGGGGAGGATGTGCAATCCTTCCTTTCCTTGTCTTTGTGTACTTCCACTGAAGTATCTTAAAGTGATTTTGTGCCTTCTAGAATTCTCCGCCAGTTTGAACAGTTACAGTCTCAGGAGTACACACTGGTGAATTTGCTGTCCTGAGGATCTTGGTTCTGACAGTGTCTGTTGCCCTGTGTGACCTGACTCTGATGGTGAGTGTTTTGCCCTGGGTAACGTGATTCTCATGATGATCCTGTGGTCCCAGGTAGATTGTTCCTGGGTGTCACTTCATAGTGGTGTGGTCAGGCCCACGTGATGAGAGAATCAGTCTTAATGATGAGGTAGATTTGAATGTGGGTGAGTATGGGAAAAAAAGAAATGAGGGGCAGGTAACCTGTATATGCTCCTGTCAACACACCTTGTGCATGCCTCTTGATCAACAGTATATTGCAGCAACCATCTTTGAACCTCCTCACCACTGGATTGGGACCTTGCTCTGTTAAAACCATTAGTAACTAGTGTGGAACGGCTATCCCAAGCTTAAAACCTCACGCGCAGACATCTTCCACTCCTCATATGACGTTTATGACCTGAAATGGACAGACTCCCATGAGCACTCTTAACACTGACAGATGCGTGTGTTTCAACACTATTAGAGCCATGGAGTCATACAGCATGGAAACAGACCCGTTGGTCCAACCGGTTCATGCCGACCATAATCCCAAACTAATCTAGTCCCACCTGCCTGTGCTTAGCCCTTATCCCTTCAAACATCTCTTATTCATGTACTCATCCAAATGTCTTTTATATTATAACTGTACCCACACCGCCACCCCCCTCCACCCCCCACCACTTCCTCCGGAAGTTCATTCCACACTGAAACATTCCCTGTGAAAAAGACATGAGGGACAATTTTTTACAAAGTTTTAGGAAAAAGACACCTCCCATTCACCTTACCTATACCCTTCATGACTTTACAAACCTTGGTATTGGGGTCACACCTCAACTTCCTATGCTCCAGTGAAAAAAGTCCCAACCTATCCAGCCTCTCCTTATAACTCAAACCCTCCATTCCAGGCCACATCCTGGTAAATCCGTTTTGAACTCTCTCTATATTAATAATATCCTTCCTATAGTACGGCAACCAGAACTAGACACAGTACTCCAGAAGATGCCTCACCAACGTCCTGTAAAACCTCAACATGACATCCTAACTCCATTACCCAAAAATGGGAGCAATGAAGGTAAGCGTGCTAAATGCCTTCTAAACTAGTCTGTCGACATGAGATGCAAACTTCAAAGAATTATGCATGTGAACCCCTAGATCTACTATAATTGAGAACAAAGGTGCTATGACATTGACCTCACTGGCCCAAGTGAGACATGGTGGGCAGGAGGAGGTCAGGTCAAGAAACAAAGAACAGGCACACTGTTCCCAGAAAGGCAACCTAAAATAGTTATAATACTTACATAGAAGGGGGCACTGCAACCAAGAACAAGCTTGTTTGCCAGCTCACCGACATTCTATGGGTTACTTGACCCCTCATGACCCTCTGATTCAACTTAATGAGGGTACAGTCATTGGTGCCTAAATTATCTGACATGTGTTAATAACTACTGAACTGCTTATGGCCTTGTTCCAGTCTATGATCCCCCATGACTCTGGGCCCTTAACTGTGGTGGCGGTAGAATGACTTCTGTAAGAGAATTAATGTTGAAAAGTTTCAAGGATCCACAAAGACCTTTCTCAGCCACTACCTCTCAGGCAATCTCATTAGTCCCACCCTCAGCATAATCAGTGTGTTCATAATCCGTAGTCCGCTCTAATGTCAACATAATCAGCACCTGCAAAAAAGGTGCATTGCTCGTTTACCAGTTTGACATGAATGATCACCAGACATGGAACCTAACCAAGCATTTGCAGCCTGAAAGTATCTGTAATAGAAAGTATTTTAAGAGAAAAGGAACAGGTCTAGAGGCATCTGAAGGCAGTAGTACAACAAAAAAGTCAAAACTTCAAGAACAAATGGTAATATGAAGAGTGCAGGATGTCGAGCAACTTATGGATACTTCTGCATTGTCAAGACAATCTAATGTGCAAAACTCTTAGTCCCAGCTTCTTAGGGGAAACTATGAAAGAGAGCTAGCAAGACAAAGAGGTAATTATTGTCCATTGGAATAGAAAACTTCCATAAGTTCTTCAACTGAGACTCTGTATTTCAGCCGAGTGTCCTCAACATCATCCCTCAGTACACAACCCACGTTAGTCTTAGTGCTAGTTTGGCTGAGAATTAAGTTCAAATCATAGAATCTATACAGTGTAGAAGCAGGCCATTGGCCCATCAAATCCATACTGCCCCTCTGAACAACATCCCGCCCAAACCTAACCCCCTACCCTATCTTCATAACCTTGTATTTCTCATGACTAATCCACCTAGCCTACACATCCCTGAGCTCTGTAGGCAATTTAGCATGGCCAATCCACATCTTTGGACTGTGGGAGGAAACTGGAAGAAACCAATGCAGACATGGAGACCATGTGCAAACTCCACAAAGGCAGTCACCCGAGGGTGGAATTGAACCTGGGTCCCTACGCTGCGAGGCAGCAGCGCTAACCGCTGAGCCACCATGTTGCCTGATAAAAAACTAATTCATCTACTAAAATAAAACAAGGCCTCTGGACCAGATAGAATCTTAAAACACACAGACATACACAGGTGGCAGGATTGCACAAACTCATTAACCTCTAACATGACACAAGGATTTCAGGCTCTCTGTAATTGTGAGGAAAAGTCAAACTGTAGTAATTACAAGCAGTACCCTGCTTGGAGTATAAGAAAACAGAAGTCTTACTGCAACTGTTCAAGGTGCTGTTGAGACAATATCTGGAGTACTGTGAGCAACTTTGGTCCCTTATTTAATGAAAGATATCATTTCATTGGAGGCAATTTAGAGAAGATTCATTAGGATGATGAAGGATTATCTTATGAGCAAAGGCTTAATCAGTTGAGATTCTACTCACTGGAGTTCAGAAGAATGACAGGGAATATCATTGAAGAATATATCTTAAGGAGCTTGACAGGGTAAATGCTGAGAAAGGATTGTTGCCCTCATGGCGAGTCTAGGACCATATGGCATAGTCTCAGACAAACAGGTCTCACTTTAAGATAGATGAGGAGGAATTTCTTCTCTTGAGAGTTGAAATCTTTGGAATTCTTTCTTACAGAAAGCTGTAGTGCAGTGTCCTTGTGTATATTTAAGGCTGATAGATAAATTCTTGATCAATAGGCGGATCAAGGGTTACGGGGAAAGTACAGGAAAGTGAAACATGAGGAATGTTGGATCAGTCATGATGCTCTTCAATGCTGGAGAAGGTTCAAGGGGCTGAAAGGCCTACTCCAATTCCTTTTTCCTTTGGTCCTACCCATCACCAAAATATTCTTTTCTAAACATAAAAATTCCAAATTGCAAATGTTGGAAATCAGCAAAAAAAGCCCCAGAAATTTCTGGAAAAATTCAGCAAGTCTGGCTGGACCCAAAATGTTAACTCTGATTTCCCAGCAGTTTTTGTTTTTATTGCCAAAATATTCTTCCTTGACTAGCCACACTCATTCATTTAGTCCAACTGAGAGGCAGTACAGATATAGGGATGAAACTTAAATGTGTCTGAGCAATGTGGGCTTTGACAAAGGTGTGTTGTAGAATCACAAGAGGTCTGTCAAGACCCATTGCATCATTAATATAATCCTGAATCATTTTTTTATGCTTTTTACTAGTGGCATGGCAAAATTCCCACGATGCCATGGAAAGATGCCAATTCATTCAGTCCTTGGTTCAGGAGGAGGGGAGCATGTAGAAGCTGGGAATGGATCAGAGCCAGATCGAATGACAGAATCAAGGATGGGTGAGGTGTGGGTACAGAGGTACTTTCTGAGGTTGGGATAAGAATAGTGAAGGTGAATAAGAGGATATGTGGAACAGCGCCACAGGGCATGGTAAGCTCCTGGAGAAGGTGTTATTAACAGTGACCATGGCTTCCATTGGGGAGCATGAAGGAGCAGGCTGGTCATCAAAACGTAAACCTGGGTTTGAGAAAACAGGAGAGTAACTGTGCCATGAAGTTCAATATGTTGGGTCTCCATATGGGAGGGAAAGGTTTGAAATGGGCCCTTGGTGTTGTTATGTATTTTAGTTGCTATATATTACGTTGGGACATTTAAAAAGTGAGTCACCTGAGCACTGGTGAGTCATCAGCCAGGTTCACGGACTTATTTAGATAGGTATTTAGCTTTTACAGTGTTCATAGCTGTGAAATGAAACCTCCTTGTTGGGTTGTGGCAAACAATAAGTTCAAGTGTTCTTTATTCCAATGAAGGGTCCTGACTGAGAGAAAGCTAAATCTTAAAACCACACTGAACATTGCAGTGTCTATAGAATTAGGAGTCAAACAGGCTACACGGTAGGGTCCAGTACCCGTGTGCATAAAATGGCAGCCACAATGCAGCAGCAGGTGTTCTGCAGATCCAGCAGGTCTGATACTGACTGCTGGTGCAGGGAGGTCCGGTGCAAGGGCTTTCAGTGAGTAGGCCACATTGGTAGGACTGGCTGGAGGGAACAGCAGTCTGGAAAAATCCCTGCCAAAAGAAATCATTCAAATCTGAGCAAGGAGGCCCATGCTGGAGGCCATGAGGAAAACGTGGATGCCGCTAATGATTATGGTGGTGACACACCTGCATGACATTGAGAGGGCCACATCACAATGAAACAGCATTCATACCCAGGGAATTGAGTCACAGAAATTCTACACCATGGAATAAGACTCTTGGACCACCCTCTCAACACAGTCATCAAACATTACTCGATTCAAATCAAATTTTCCAGCAGTTGCAAACATAGCAATGATATCACATTCCATAAAAATAATCAATACCCTCAATTTATCTACCTTACTTTTAAGACTCTGTTTTAAAATTAATGCCAGTCAGCCTTGTCATGCTTTCTTGTGGCCTAAATTGATTGTATTTGCACTGCGTTCTGGACTGGTTTGATTATTCTTCCATATTTATCTGTGCATCACCACCTAATGTACCTCCATTTCCCATCCCATCCTCCTGCCAAATTTATTTGAACACCCAGCACTAGCAAATCTTCACGCAAGAATATTGGTCCCATTCCAGTTCAGGTGCAACCCATCTGACTTATACAAATCCCAACTTCTCTAGAGTGAGGGAAGACCTACCTAGAGTATTTGCAGCAATAAGTAAGGGTAAGTGTTTAATAAATTTTCTTAAACAGTTTCATTGGGGATAGAAATGTCAGAGGGGTTAAGTGCTGCACTTGTGAGATGTAGGATATCCGCGATACTTCCAGCGTCTCAGAAGACTACATCTGCAGGAAGTGCACCTGACTGCAGCTCCTCACAGACTACACTGATAGGTTGGAGCAGCAATTGGATGCACTTAGGAGCATGAGGGTGGTGGAAAGCTTCATAGACAGTAGTTTGAGAGATGTGATGATACCCAAGGTGCAGGCAGATAGATGGGTGACTGCTAGAAGGGGCAGGCAGCCAGTGCAGCAATCCCCTGTAGTCGTTCCCCTTTCTAACAAGCATACCATTCTGACATAAGATGTAGAGCTGGATGAACACAGCAGGCCAAGCAGCATCAGAGGAGCAGGAAGGCTGACATTTCGGGCCTAGACCCTTCTTCAGAAATGGGGGAGGGGAAGGGGGTTCTGAAATAAATAGGGAGAGAGGGGGAGGTGGATAGAAGATGGATAGAGGAGAAGATAGGTGGAGAGGAGGTAAACAGGTTGAAGAGGCAGGGATGGTGCCAGTAAAGGTGAGTATGGCTGGGGAGTTAGGGAGGAGATAGGTCAGTCCGGGGAGGACGGACAGGTCAAGGGGGCGGGATAAGGTTAGTAGGTAGGAGGTGGGGGTGGGGCTTGAGGTGGGAGAAGGGGATGGGTTGGAGGAAGGACAGGTTAGGGAGGCAGGGACGAGCTGGGCTGGTTTTGGGATGCGGTAGGGGGAGGGGAGATTTTGAAGCTTGTGAAGACCACATTGATACCATTGGGCTGTAGGGTTCCCAAGCGGAATATGAGTTGCTGTTCCTGCAACCTTCGGGTGGCATCGTTGTGGCACTGCAGGAGGCCCAGTATGGACATGTCGTCCAAAGAATGGGAGGGGGAGTTGAAATGGTTCGCGACTGGGAGGTGCAGTTGTTTAGTGCGAACCGAGTGTGGGTGTTCTGAAAGTGGTCCCCAAGCCTCCGCTTGGTTTCCCCGATGTAGAGGAGGCCACAACAGGAACAGCGGATGCAGTATACCACATTAGCAGATGTGCAGGTGAACATCTGCTTGATGTGGAAAGTCTTCTTGGGGCCTGAGATGGGGTGAGGGGGGGAGGTATAGGGGCAGGGGTAGCACTTCCTGCGGTTGCAGGGAAAAGTGCCAGGTGTGATGGGGCTGGAGGGGAGTGTGGAGCGGACAAGGGAGTCCTGGACAGAGTGGTCCCTCCGGAAAGCAGATAAGGGTGGGGAGGAAAAAATGTCTTTGGTGGTGGGGTCGGATTGCAGATGGCGGAAGTGTCAGAGAATGATGCGTTGGATCCAGAGGCTGGTGGGGTGGTACGTAAGGACGAGGGGGATTCTGTTTTGGTTGTTATTACAGGGATGGGGTGTGAGAGATGAGTTGCGGGAAATGCGGGAGACCCGGTTGAGGGCGTTCTCGACCACTGAGTGGGCGAAGTTGCGGTCCTTGAAAAACCAGGACATCTGAGATGTACGGGAGTGGAATGCCTCATCCTGGGAGCAGATGCGGCAGAGGCGAAGGAATTGGGAATAGGAGATGGCACTTTTGTAGGAAGGTGGGTGGGAGGAGGTGTATTCCAGGTAGCTGTGGGAGTTAGTGGGCTTGAAATGGATATCGGTTTGCCAGAGATGGAAACAGAGAGTTCCAGGAAGGAGAGAGAGGTATTAGAGATGGTCCAGGTGAACTTAAGGTTGGAGTGGAAGGTGTTGGTGAAGTGGATGAACTGTTCGAGCTCCTTGTGGGAGCACGAGGCAGCGCCGATACAGTCATCAATGTAATGGAGGAAGAGGTGGGGTTTAGGTCCAGTGTATGTATGGAAGAGGGATTGTTCCACGTAATCTACAAAGAGGCAGGCATAGCTTGGGCCCATGCGGGTACCCATGGCCACCTCCTTTGTCTGTAGGAAGTGGGAGGAATTGAAAGAGAAGCTGTTGAGGGCGAGGACAAGTTCGACTAAGTGGAAGAGGGTGTCAGTGGAGGGGGACTGGTCGGGCCTGTGGGATAGGAAGAAGTGGAGGGCCTCTAGGCCATCAGTATGGGGAATGCAGGTGTATAGGGTCTGGACGTCCATGGTAAAGATGAGATGTTGGGGACCAGGGAATTGGAAGTTCTGGAGGATGTGGTGGGCGTGGATTTTAACTTCCCATATATTGACCTGAACTCACGTAGTGCTTGGGGCGTGGATGGGACAGAGTTTATAAGGGGCATTCAGCTCTACACCTTGTTATCTCAGATTCTCCAGCATCTACAGTTCCTACTATCTCTGATATCATTCTGGATACTGTTGAAGGGAAATGACCTATCAGGGATAACAGCAGCAGCCAGACTGGTGCCACCATGGCTGGCTCTGTTTTTAAGAAGGGAAGGACAAAAAGCACTAGAGCAGTAGTTACAGGGGACTCTATATTTAGGGGTACAGATAGGCATTTCTGTGGACTTAAAAGAGACTCCAGAATGTGATGTTGCCTCCCTGGTGCCAGGGTGCACAATGTCTCTGAACGGGCAGAAAGCATTCTGAAGGGAGAGGGTGAACAGCCAAAGGTTGGTATATATTGGTACTAAAGACATAGGTAGGATGAGTGACGAGGTCCTGCAGCAACAGTTCAGGGACTTAAGTAGAAAGTTAAAAAACAGGACCTCCAAGGTTGTAATCTCAGGATTACTCCCTGTGCCACGTGCCAGTGAGGCTAGAAATAAGAGGATAGTACAGCTCAACACGTGGCTAAACAGATGGTGTAGGAGGGAGAGTTTATGATATCTGGGCCATTAAGATCTCTTCCAGGGCAGGTGGGACCTGTACAAGAAGGACGGGTTGCATCGAAAGTGGAGGGGCACAAATATTCTGGCTGGGAGGTTTGCTGGTGTCACTCAGGAGGATTTAAACCAGCTTGGCAAGGGAATGGGAACCAAAGCAAAGGTGAATTGACTGAAAGGGATCCAGAGAATAGGGCCAATAAGATCAGAGGAAGAGAAGGCAGGGTGTGGTTAATGATCAAAGTGGGTCTGGTGGACTGAAGTGCATCTGTTTCAATGAGAGAAGTGTAACAGGTAAGGTGGATGAACTTAGAGCTTGGATTAGTACTTGGAACTATGATATTGTTGCTATTACAGAGACTTGGTTAAGGGAGGGACAAGTCTGGCAGCTTAACGTTCCAGGATACGAATGTTTCAGGAGGGATAGAGGGGGTTATAGAAGGGATGGGGAAGTTGCACTACTTGGTAAGGAGAATATCACAGCTGCACTGTGGGAGGACAGCTCGGATGGCTGACACTGCGAAGCAATATGGGGAGCGCTCAGGAACAGGAAAGATGCAATCACAATGTTTGGGGTTTACTATAGGCCTCCCTTTGGCCAGAGGGAGATGGAAGAACAGATACGTAGGCAGATTTTGGCAAGATGTAAAAGTAACAGAGTTGTTGTTGGGGGTGATTTTAACTTCCCATATATTGATTGGGACTCACGTAGTGCTTGGGGCGTGGATGGGACAGAGTTTATAAGAGGCATCCAGGAGGGCTTCTTGAAACAGTATGCAGATAGTTCAATTAGGAAAGTACTGGACCTTGTATTAGACAATGAGCCTGCCGGGTGGTCGATGTCTCAGTTGTGGAGCAGCTCAGGGTCAATGATCACAATTCAGTAAGCTTTAATGTACTGATGGAAAAAGATGTGTAGTTGTCAGGTGAACTTGCTAAATTGGGGGAAGGCTAATTATAACAATATTAGGCAGGAACTGAAGAATGTAGATTGGAGCAAATGTTTGTTTGAGGGCAAATCAACATCTATATGTGGAAAGCTTTCAACTGTAAGTTGATAGGAACTCAGGACCAGCACATTCCTATAAGGATGAAGGATAAGAATGGCAGGTTGAGGGAACCTTGGATAACAACAGATATTGTGAGCCTTGTCAAAAAGAAAAACAAAGCATTTGTCAGGGCCAGGAGGCTGGGAACACCCAAAACAAGCATGGAATACAAGCAGTCGAATTCACCATAGAGAAGGATGATGAGTCTGGGGAAGGGTGTGTAGACAGTTTGGGTCATGTTGAGATCAAAAGACAGGTGGTACCAGCGGTCTTGAAAAACATTAAGGTAGACAAATCCCAGGGCCTGATGGGATATACCCCAGACAACAGAGAGAGGCAAGAGAGGAAATTGCTGGGGTCTTGAGAGAAATCTTTGTATCCTCACTGGCTACAGGGGAGGTCCCAGAGGATTGGAGAATAGCTAATGTTGTTCCTTTGTTTAAGAAGGGTGGCAAGGATAATTCAGCTAACTACAGGCTGGTGAGTCTAACGTCACTGGTATGGAAATTATTAGAGACAGGATTTAATCCCACCTGGAAATCAGGTGTATTAGCAAGAGACAACATGGTTTTGTGAATGGGAGGTCGTGTCTCACTAACTTGGTTGAGATTTTTGAGTAAGTGACAAAGATGATTGATGAGGGTAGGGCAGTGGATATTGTCTACATGGACTTCAGTAAGGCCATTGACAAGGTCCCTAATGGCAGACGGATACAGAAGGTAAAGTTGCATGGAGTCAGAGGTGAGCTTGCAAGATGGATAAAAAACTGGCTCGGTCATAGAAGACAGAGTAGCAGTGGAATGGTGCAATTCTGAATTAAGGGCTGTGACTAGTGGCGCTCCTCAGGGATCAGTGTTGGGACTATTCCTATTTGTAATATATATATAAATGATTTGGAGGAAAATGTAACTGGTCTGATTAGTAAGTTTCTGGGTGACACAAAGGTTGGTGGAATTGCGGATAGCGATGAGGACCGTCAGAGGACACAGCAGGATATAGATCAGTTGGTGACTTGGACAGAGAGATGGCAGATAGAGTTTAATCTGGAAAAATGTGAGGTAATGCATTTTGGAAGGTCTAATCCAGATGAAAAATATACAGTAAATGGCAGAACCCTTAAGAATACTGATAGGCAGAGGGATCTGAGTGCACAGGTACACAGGTCACTGAAAGTGGCAACGCAGGTGGGGAAGGTAGTCAACAAGGCATACGGCATGCTTGTCTTCATTGGCTGGGGCACTGAGTTTAAAAATTGGCAGGTAATGTTGCAGCTTTATGGAACCTTATTTAGGCCGCATTTGGTATATTGTGTTCAATTCTGGTTGCCACACTACCAGAGCGATTTGGTGGCTTTGGAGAGGGTACAGAAAAGATTTATCAGGATGTTGCTTGGTATGGAGAGTATGACCTATGAGGAGAGGTTGGAGATACTTGGTTGTTCTCACTGGAGCGACGGAGGTTGAGGGGTGACCTGATAGAGGTCTACAAGATTATGAAGGGCATGGACAGACTGGACAGTCAGAAGCTTTTTCCCGGGGTGGAAGAGTCAGTTACTAGGGGGCATAGGTTTAAGGTGCGAGGGGTAAGGTTTAAAGGTGATGTACAAGGCAGGTGTTTTTACACAGAGGGTGGTGGGTGGCTGGAATTCGCTGTGGGGGGAGGTTGTGGAAGCAGGTACAATAGTGACTTTTAAATGGCGTTTTGACAAATACATGAATAGGATGGGAATAAAGGGATATGGTCCCTGAAGGGTAGGGGGTTTTAGTTGTGACGGGCAGCATAGGAGTGCAGGCTTGGAGATCCGAAGGGCCTGCTCCTGTGTTGTCATTTTCTTTGTTCTTAAATAGACCTAGTGATCTACGAATCTAGAGTCCTACCTCTTCCTGTAACTTTTCAGCCAAACATTTATCTGTTCTGTCTGCCTAATCCTATATTCACTAGCACATGGCTTTGGTAGAAATCCAGTGATGGTCCAGCAGAGGGTGACTCAGAGGGAGAGTGATCACTTTGGCGCACACATCTGAGCCTGGAAGCAGTCCCCTGCACTGAAGAGTGGATTATTGTGGGCTGGTTTCAAGGATCACTTCCGCCACAAACATTATATCACTGTAATCCTTCCCTCCCTCCTATGAGAGAGATGTGGTATTGAAAACTTTGTCGGTAGCAGAGTGAGAAGTTAGATGTTGGCTGGAGAGGCTTCAGTAAGCAGCGGCTCAGGAAAAAGTACAGGTAAGCTCAGGTAAATTTCTTTTTAACTTTCCTCTTTAGTCTTAGAGCATTTGAGATAGTTGTTTGGGCAATGGCATGCTCCTCCTGCAGGATGTGAGAGTGCAGGGAGACTTCCATTCTACCTGATAACAACACCTATGGCAAGTGCATCCAGCTGCAGCACTTGGGAAACTGTGTTAGGAAGCTGGAACTGGAATTGGATACACTCAGGGTCATCTGAGATGCTGAGTGCAGCATCGATAAAGAGTTTTAGTGAGGTGGTCACACCTAAGGTGCAGGCAGAGAGTAGCTGGGTGATCACCAGGAAAGGCAAAGGGAGTAGCCAGAGAGTGCAGGATTCCTCTATGACCATTCTCCTTGAAAACAAGAATACTGTTTTGGATACTGTTGTAGGAATGATGACCAATCTGGGAAAGCAGCAGTCGCCAGGCTGGTGGCACTATAAGTATAGTCTCTCTACAGAGTGGAAGCAGGCCATTCGGCCCATTGAGTCCACACTGAACCTCCGAAGAACATCCCACCCAGACCCACTCCCTACCCTATCCCTGCATTTCCCACCAAGACACAATAGGCAATTTAGCATAGCCAATCTATTTGACTTGCACATCTTTGGACTATGGGAGGAAACCCACACAGACACGGGGAGAATGTGCAAACTCCACACAGACAGTAGCCCAAGGCTGGAATCGAACTTGAGTCCCTGGCACTGTAAGGCAGCAGTGCTAACCAGTGAGCTTCCATGCCATCCCATAGCTCTGGGGCACAGTGAGAAAGGGGAAAGGTAAACAGGTCCTCAGTGGCAGGAGATCGGATAGTTAGGGGGACAGACCGGAGATTCTGTGGCCACAAACGAGAATGCAGGGTGGTGTGTTGCTTCCTGGGTGCCAGGTTCCAGGAAGTCTCAGAGTGGCTGCAGAACGTTCTCAAGGGGAAGGGTCAGCAGCCAGAAGTCATTGTGCATGTTGGCACAAATGACATAGGTAGAAAAAAGGATGAGGTCCTGCAGAGTATAGAGAGCTAGGAAAACATTTTAAATGGTGGTAATCTCTGGATTACTTCCAGGGCCACATGCTAGTGAGGGTAAGAACAGGAGGATATAGCAGATGAATGCGTGGCTAAAGAATTGGTGCAGGGGACAGGGATTCAAAATCCAGGATCATTGGGATCTTTGCTGGGGCAGAGGTGACCTGTTCAAGAGGGACAGACTGCATGGAACTGGAGGGGGACCAGTATCCTGGTGGGCAGATTTGCTCGCCACTGCAAAGGAGGGTTTAAATTGACTGGCAGGGGGGTTGGATCCTCAACAGCAGGGAGGCAAGTGCAAGGCTGCAAGGGAGGTACAGTAATCAAAAATAGCAAGTTGAACAGACAGGTCAGGCTGGAACATGACAGGAAGTAAGAAATGCCTGTTGGGTTAAATCGCATCTATTTCAATACAAGAGGGCTGACAGGTAAGGCTGATGAACTCCGGGCATGGAAGGTACGTGGGACTGGGATATTCTAGCTACAACAGAAACATGGCTGAGGAAGGGCAGGACTAGCAGTTTAACATATCAGGGTACAGGTGCAATGGGCGGGACAGAAGTGGAGGAAAGAGGGGAGGTGGAAATGGATTTTTGATTCAGTGGAGTGTCACAGCAGTAATCAGACATGAAATAACTGAGAGATCATCCAGTGAGGCTTTGTGGATGGAGCTAAGAAATAAGAAGGGGATGGTGACATTATTGGGGTTGTACTATAGGCTCCCAAATAGTGAATGGGAACTAGAGGAACAAATATGATGGGAGACTGGGGAGAATTGCAGGAGCAATAGGGTTGTCATAGTGGGGGTTTTAATTTTCCTAACATTGACTTGGACTGCCGTAGTGTTAAGGCCTTAAATGGGATGGAATTTGTTAAATGTGTTCAGGAAAGCTTCCTCAAGCAGTGCACAGTGGATCCTACTTGGAAAGGGGCAAAACTCAACCTATTCTTGGGAAATACGGCAGAACGGGTATCTGAGGTGACAGTGGGGGAGGACTATGGGACCAGTAACAATAGTTCTATGAATTTTAATACAGCTATGAAGAAGGACAAAAGTGGTCAACAGGTTCAAGTTCTAAATTGGGGCAATGCGAATTTTGGTGGAATTAGACAGGAGCTTGCAGGAATTGACTGGAGTAGTTTGCTTGCAGGCAAAGGGACCTTTAGCAAGTGGGAGGCCTTTTAAAGTGTGATAGCTAGAGTTCAAAATAAATATGTTCCTGTGAGGGTGAAGGGCAAGGTTGGAAGGAGTAGGGAACCATGAATGACGAGAGATATTGAGACTTTGGCCAGAAAAAAGGAGGATGCATGGCTCAGAAACAGGTAGCTAGGATCAAGGGAATTGCAGGATGTATAAAAGGGGTTACAGGTGTTTACTAAAGGAGGAAATCAGGAGGGTGAAAAGGGTGCACAAAGTAGCTTTGGCTGAGAAGATTAAGGTGAATCCAAAGAGTTCTGTAAGAATATTAAAGGAAAAAGAATAAACTAGAGAGAGAATAGGATCTCTCAAGGACCAAAAGGAGACACGTATGTGTGGTACTCCAGGAGATGGGCGAGGCTCTGAATGAATATCTCCTCTGTGTTTACAGTGGAGAAAGACAAGGTGACTTGGTAGCTTGGGAAAGTTACTGGCGATATCTTAGGAACAGTCCATATCACAGTAGAGGTGGTGTTGGAAGCATTAGAACATATGAAAGTGGATAAATCTCTGGTCCTGACCAGGTATATCCAAGAACCCTGCAAGAGGCTAGAGAAGAAACTGTGGCGGCCCTGGCTGATACAATAGACACGGATGAGGTCCTGGGAAATTGGAGGGTAGCAAATGTTGTGCCCTTATTCAAGAAGGGCTGCAAAGGAAAACCTGAGAATTGTAGACCAGTAAGACTAACATCTGTGGTAGGGAAGTTTCTTCAGAAGGTTCCCTGAGATAAATTGCACATGCATTTGGAAAGACAGGGTTTGATTAGGACTAGTCATCATGGCTTTGTGTGTGAGAGATCATCCCTCACAAATTTGTTAAAGTTCTTTGACGAAGTGACCAGGAAGTTTGATAAGGTTAAGGCAGTGGATATAGATTATATGGATTTCAGTAAGGCGTTTGATATGGTTTCATATTGTACACTGTTCTGAAAGGTTAGATAGCATGGATTCCAGGGGGAACTGGGAGATGGATACACACTTAGGTTGATGGCAGGAAGCAGAGAATAATAGTGGAAGGATGCTTGTCAGACTGGAGGCCTGCGACTAGAGGTGTGTCTCGGGTCGGTGCTGGGACCATTGCTGTTTATTATCCAAATCATTAATTTGGATGAGAATATACAAGGCATGATTAATAAGCTTGCGGATGACACTAAAATAGGCAGTACCATGGACAGTGAGGAAGGTTATCAGAAATTGTGGCAGGATTTGGTCAGCTGGGAAAGTGGACCAAAAAGTGGCAAAACGGAGTGTAATATAGATAAATGTAAGGTGTTGCATTTCGGAAAGTTAAATCAAGGCAGGAGTTTCATGGTGAATGGTAGGGCCTTAAGCAGTGTACTGGAAGAGAAGGACCTTGGAATTCAGGTGCATGGTTCTCTGAAAGTGGAGTCACAGGTAGACAGGGTAGTGAAGAAGGCTTTTGGCACACTGGCCTTCATCAGTGACGGCACTGCGTATGAAAGTTGGGAAGTTATGTTGCAGTTATGCAGGACATTGATGAGGCCATACTTGGAGCACTGTGTTTAGTTCTGGTCACCTTGCTATAGGAAGGATATTATTAAACTGGAAAAAGTGCAGAGGAGATTTACAAGGATGTTGCCAGGACTCAAAGGACTGAGTTATAGGGAGAGGTTGGACAAGCTAGGAATTTTTTGTTTAGAGTGTAGAATGAGAGATGGTTCTTATAGAAGTGTGTATGGTCATGAGAGGCATGGATAGGGTGAATGCACTCAGTATTTTTCCCAGGGTTGGGCAATCAAGGACTAGAGGGCATCAGTTTAAGGTAAGCAGGGAAAGAATACATGGGAACCTGAGGCACAACTTTTTTTTTTACACAAAGGGTGGTACGCATACGGAATGAGAAGCCAGCAGAAGTGGTTGAGGCGGGTACATTAACAACATTTAAAAGGCATTTGGACAAATACATGGATAGGAAAGGTTTAGAAGCATATGGGCCAATAGGAGTTAGCATGAGTGGACATTTTGGTCGGCTTAGACCAGTTCGGGCCAAAGGGCCTGTCTCTGTGCTGTAAGACTCTATTACTCTATGACAAGCTTTAGAATCTTGCTTTTTAATCTGATACCTAGATTCTGAAATTCTTGTTGCAGGACCTGCTCCTTGTTTTTACCTATGTCAATCGGCCTGTATCGTTGGGCCACAACCGTTGACTATTTGCCCTCTCACTTCAGACTACCATGAAGCTGTTCAGTGATATCCTTGATCCTGGCACCAGGAGACAACACACCATCCTGGAGACACATATATACAGAAACATCTGTACCTCTAATTAGTGAATCTCCTTAAACTAGTATTCTTCCTGTTTTTCTGCTTCCTCTTGTGCACCTATGCTATGAATGCACTCCCCAGAGGAACCATCACCCTATCATTTTTCAACACAGGAAATCTGTTCTTGAGTGAACTTCACTCTTATGCTACTTTTCTGGCACTGTTCTAATGGACTCATGGTAGCTCAGTGGTTAACACTGCTGCCTCACACAGCCAGGAACTCAGGTTTGATTCCACCCTTAGATGACTGTAAATGTGAATTTTGCACATTATACCCGTGTCTGCGTGGGTTTCTGCCCGGTGCTCCGGTTTCCCCCCACAGTCCAAAGATATTCAGGCAAGTTGGGCTGGCCATGCTAAATGGCCCATAGTGTCCAAGGAGGTGCAGATTAGGTGAAACACAATAGAACATAGAACATTACAGCGTAGTACAGGCCCTTCGGCCCTCGATGTTGCGCCGACCTGTGAAACCAATCTGAAGCCCATCTA
The DNA here is from genome assembly GCA_024137785.1 of Ginglymostoma cirratum. NCBI lineage: Eukaryota > Metazoa > Chordata > Chondrichthyes > Orectolobiformes > Ginglymostomatidae > Ginglymostoma > Ginglymostoma cirratum. The sequence goes on from JAHRHZ010000097.1 coordinate 9,907,257, forward strand.
ACCTACACTATTCCATTATCATCCATATGTTTATCCAACGACCATTTAAATGCCCTTAAAAGTTGGCGAGTCTACAACTGCTGCAGGCAAGGCATTCCATGCCCTGACTACTCTCTGAGTAAAGAATCTACCTTTGACATCTGTCCTATATATAATCACCCATCAATTTAAAGCTATGTCCCCTCGTGCTAGCCGTCACCATCCGAGGAAAAAGGCTCTCAGTGTCCACCCTATCCAATCCTCTGATCATCTTGTATGCCTCTATTAAGTCACCTCTTAACCTTCTTCTCTCCAACGAAAACAGCCTGAGGAAAGACTGAGGGACTTGGGTCTGTTCTCATTGGAGAGAAGAAGGCTAAGAGGCGATTTAATAGAGACCCACAAAATGATCAGAGGATTAGATAGGGTGGACAGCGAGAGTCTTTTTCCTAGGATGATGACGTCGGCTAGTACGAGGGGGCATAGCTGCAAATTGAGGGGTGATAGATTTAAGACAGATGTCAGAGGCAGGTTCTTTACTCAGAGAGTGGTAAGGGCGTGGAATGCCCTGCCTGCCAATGTAGTTAACTCAGCCACATTAGGGGCATTTAAACAGTCCTTGGATAAGCATATGGATGATGATGGGATAGTGTAGGGGGTGGGCTTAGATTAGTTCACAGGTCGGCGCAACATCGAGGGCTGAAGGGCCTGTTCTGCACTGTACTGTTCTATGTTCTATGTCCCTCAGCCTTTCCTCATAAGACCTTCCCTCCATACCAGGCAACATCCTGGTAAATCTCCTCTGCACCCTTTCCAATGCTTCCACATCCTTCCTGTAATGCGGTGACCAGAACTGCACGCAATACTCCAAGTGTGGCTGCACCAGAGTTTTGTACAGCTGCAACATGATCTCACGGCTCCGAAACTCAATCCCTCTACCAATAAAACCTAACACACCGTACATCTTCTTAACAACCCTATCAACCTGGGTGGCAACTTTCAGGGATCTATGCACATAGACACCAAGATCTCTCTGCTCATCCACACTACCAAGAATCTTACCATTAGCCCAGTACTCTGTATTCCTGTTACTCTTTCCAAAGTGAATCACCTCACACTTTTCCGCATTAAACTCCATTTGCCACCTCTCAGCCCAGTTCTGCAGCTTATCTATGTCCCTCTGTAACCTGCAACATCCTTCCGCACTATCCACAACTCCACCGACTTTCGTGTCATCCGCAAATTTACTAACCCATCCTTCTACGCCCTCATCCAGGTCATTTATAAAAATGACAAACAGCAGTGCCCCCAAAACAGATCCTTGCTGTACACCACTAGTAACTGAACTCCAGGATGAACATTTCCCATCAACCACCACCCTTTGTCTTCTTCCAGCGAGCCAATTTCTGATCCAAATCGCTAAATCACCCTCAATCCCATTCCTCCGAATTTTCTGCAATAGCCTACCATGGGGAACCTTATCAAATGCTTTACTGAAATCCATATACACCACATCAACAACTTTACCCTCATCCACCCATTTAGTCACCTTCTCAAAGAACTCAATAAAGTTTGTGAGGCACAACCTACCCTTCACAAAACCGTGTTGACTATCCCTAATCAAATTATTCCTTTCTAGATGATTATAAATCCTCTCTCTTATAATCCTTTCCAACACTTTACCCACAACCAAAGTAAGGATCACTGGTCTATAATTACCAGGGTTGTCTCTACTCCCCTTCTTGAACAAGGGGACAACATTTGCTATCCTGCAGTCTTCTGGCACTATTCCTGTAGACAATGATGACAAAAAGATCAAAGCCAAAGGCTCTGCAATCTCCTCCCTAGCTTCCCAGAGAATCCTAGGATAGATCCCATCCAGCCCAGGGGACTTATCTATTCTCAGACTTTCCAGGATTGCTAACACATCCTCCTTATGAACCTCAATCCCGTCTAGTCTAATAGCCTGTATCTCAGTATTCTCCTCGACAACATTGTCTTTTTCATGTGTGAATACTGATGAAAAATATTCATTTAGCGCCTCTCTTATCTCTTCGGACTCCACGCACAACTTCCCACTACTGTCCTTGACTGGCCCTAATCTTACTCTAGTCATTCTTTTATTCTTGACATACCTATAGAAAGCTTTAGGATTTTCCTTGATCCTACCTGCCAAAGACTTCTCATGTCCCCTCCTGGCTCTTCTTAGCTCTCTCTTTAGGTCCTTCCTGGCTAACTTGTAACTTTCAAGTGCCCTAACTGAGCCTTCGCACTTCATCTTTACACAAGCCTCCTTCTTCCTCTTGACAAGAGATTCAACTTCTTTAGTAAACCACGGTTCCCTCGCTCGACCATTTCCTCCCTGCCTGACAGGTACATACTTATCAAGGACATGCAGTAGCTGTTCCTTGAACAAGCTCCACATTCCAATTGTGCCCAGCCCCTGCAGTTTCCTTCCCCATCCTATGCATCCTAAGTCTTGCCTAATTGCCTCATAATTGCCTTTCCCCCAGCTATAACTCTTGCCCTAGGTATATACCTATCCCTTTCCATCACTAAAGTAAACGTGATCAAATTATGGTCACTATCACCAAAGTGCTCACCTACCTCCAAATCTAACACCTGGCCTGGTTCATTACCCAGTACCAAATCCAATGTGGCATCGCCCCTTGTTGGCCTATCTACATACTGTGTCAGGAAACCCTCCTGCACACACTGGACAAAAACTGACCCATCTAAAGTACTTGAACTATAGTGTTTCCAATCAATATTTGGAAAGTTAAAGTCCCCCATAACAACTACCCCGTTCCTTTCGCTCCTATCCAGAATCATCTTTGCTATCCTTTCCTCTACATCTCTGGAACTATTCAGAGGCCTATAGAAAACTCCTAAAAGGGTGACCTCTCCTTTCCTGTTTCTAACCTCAGCCCATACTACCTCAGCAGAGGAGTCCTCATCAAACGTCCTTTCTACCACCGTGATACTGTCCTTGACTAACAATGCCACACCTCCCCTTCTTTTACCACCTTCCCTGATCTTACTGAAACATCTAAACCCCAGAACCTGCAACAACCATTCCTATCCCTGCTCTATCCATGTCTCCAAAATGGCCACAACATCAAAGTCCCAGGTACTAACCCATGCTGCAAGGTCACCCATCTTATTCTAGATGCTCCTGGCGTTGAAGTAGACACACTTCAAACCACCTTCCTGCCTGCTGGTCCACTCCTGCGACCTTGAAACCTTATTCATGACCTCACTACTCTCAACTTCCTGTACACTGGAGCTACAAGTCAGGTTCCCATCCCCCAGCTGAACTAGTTTAAACCCTCCCAAACAGCATTAGCAAATTTCCCCCCAAGGATATTGGTACCCCTCTGGTTCAGGTGCAGACCATCCCGCTTGTAGAGGTCCCACCTACCCCAGAATGAGCTCCAATTATCCAGGTATCTGAATCCCTCCCTTCTGCACCAACCCTGTAGTCACGTGTTCAACTGCTCTCTCTCCCTATTCCTTACCTCGCTAGCACGTGGCACGGGTAATGTGGAGCTGGAGGAACACAGCAGGCCAGGCAGCATCAGAGGAGCAGGAAAGTTGACATTTTGGGTCGGGATCCTTCTTCAGAAATGGGGAGGGGGAAGGGGGCTCAGAAATTAATAAATCGTCCATCTTCTCTCCCACCTGTCTGTCCCTCCCACCTCATTGACCAATCCCCACCACTTCCTCCCTGCACTCGCTCCATCACCATCCCATCTCCCTTTCCCAGCCTCAGAGATTTTATAAACCTCTATAAGGTCACCCCTCGAACCTCCTACATTCCAGGGAAAAAACTCACAGCCTATTCAGCCTCTCCTTATACCCTCCAGTTTCGGTAAAATCCTCAAATCTTTTTTGCACCTTTCCAGTTTAAGAACACCTTTTCTGTAGTAAGGCGAGCGGAATTGAATGCAGCACTCCAAATGTGGCCTTACCAATGTCTTGCATAGCCATAACATGAAGCCTCAACCCCTGTACTCAGTGGTCTGACAGATAAAGGCAAGCATGCTAAACACCTTCTTCACTATCCTGTCTACATCTGATGTCACTTTTAAGGAACTATGTACCTGAATCTCTAGGTCTCTCTATTCAACCACACTTCCCAGGACCCTACCATTAAATTTGTAAGTTGTGCCCTGTTTGACTTACCAAAATTCAATACCTTGCACTTATCTAAATTAAACTCCTTCTGCCATTCCTCGGCCCATTGTCCCAGCTGATCAAGATCCCATTATACTCATAGATAACCTTCACTGTTCACCATACCACCAATTTTGGTGCCATCCACAACTAACTAACCACGTTGCATGGTGTCTCAGTGGTTAACACTACTGCCTCTCAGTGCTCGGGACCCGGGCTTGATCCCAGCCTCGGGTGACTCTCGGTGTGGAGTTTGCACATTCTCCCTGTGTCTATCTAGATTTCCTCCAGGGGTCTGGTTTCCTACCAAAGTCCAAAGCTGTGCATGTTAAGTGCATTGGCCATGTTAAAGTGCCCAGGGATGTGCAGGCTAGGTGGATTACCCAGGGGAAGCAGGGTTTACAGGGTATTGGGCAGGAAAATACGTCGGGATAGGATGTTCTTCGGTGGACTGGTGTGGACTCGATGGGCCAAATGGCGTCCTTCCACACTGTATGGATTGTATTAAAATGAATACTTTCTATATTCTCAGTCAAATCATTTATATAAATGACAAACAACAGCGGACCCAGCACTAATCCATGCAGAACATTGGTGGTCACAGGCCTCCAGTCTGCAAAACAACCGCCTACCACCATCCTCTGTCTCTTACCATCAAGAAAATTTTCTATCCAATTGGCTAGCTCTCCCACATAACAGACTGACGGCATGTATGAAACATAATGGCAGCATGGACACGAACCTGACTGATTGACAGGGAACAGAGAGCAATGATGAACAGTATATTATGGAGTTCAAGTTAGCCAATATTAGCACCACTACTGTGTTTTTTTTTACTTGTAATGTAGCCTATATTTGGGTATAATTACAGGGCACAATTACAAAATTTGGAGATGACACAAATGTGAACTATGAGGAGGACAGTGATAAATTTAAAGGGTTCATTGTGCACAGCATCTTGATCTATTGTTGCAGTGGGTGGTCCTTGTCTCCAAGTAACCACCCTTCTAAGGCTCCTGAGCCCTCAAATGCAACAGGTACATGACAGTGCTCCAAAATCTGGGAGTCATGGCAGCTGCCAGGGTAGCAAGCACACCCCTCAAGGAAGTGATAATGGTGATCACATGTAAGGAGAAGAGTGTCCTGCAGTCAGCATCACAGTGAGGCAATCAGGGAACAGTGATCCGCTGTCAGTTCTTGGTGAAAAATCAACAAGAGTGACTCTGGGACACAGTTAAGAGATTCCAATCACCCAGGTTAAACCCACTGACTTGGTTGTTGGGTTTATCCTTACATCCACTTTCATCCTGACTTGTAACATTTCCAGTCCACTGATTCCATTCCTGCATCCAAGGAGATTTGAAAGATATTTCACTGTCCTCATTTGAGCTGATCCCACCATTATTGTAACTATGCAACCAGATCTTTGACTGACCTCATTTGTACTGCAACAAGCCATTCAACTGTGTTTTTTTTCATTCCTTCATGGGATTTGAGTACTTATGAAAAACTCTTCATTGATTGCTCAACTGCATTGTCCTTGAGAAGTTGGCAGTGAGCTATCTTTTTCACATGCTTTGTTCAACTGGTGCAGGGACACCCAGTCAGAATAAGAATGCTGTTGGGAATAGCAGGACCAAGCATTTGACCTAGTAGCAGTAGAGGAACAGCAATTTTGGGGTCAGGATGGTCTGTAGCCGGGAGGGGAATTTGCAAGTAGTGATGTTCTCATGCATTTCTTGCACTTAGCCTCCTGGGTGTTAGACATCATATGTATTGAAGGCGATACCGAAGGAAGCATGGTGAGTTGCTGCAAAGCATATCATGCCAGATCAGCTACACACATTTGCTGCTACTGTATGCTGGTAATGGAGGGAGTGAGTGTTTAATGTGGATGGTATGCCGATCAAGCAGCCTCTTTAAGCTGGATGTCAGAACAAAGAAAATTACAGTGCAGGAACAGGCCCTATGGCCCTCCAAGCCTGCACCGACATGCTGCCCATCACAACTAAAACATGAGCACCAAACCATCATCTCCCAAACCATCATCTCCCAAACCATCCACAACCTCATTACCTCAGGTGACCTCCCACCCACAGCCTCTAACCTCATCATTCCCCAACCCCGCACCGCCCACTTCTATCTACTTCCCAAAATCCACAAACCTGACTGCCCTGGTCGACCCATTGTCTCCGCCTGCTCCTGCCCCACTGAACTTATTTCCACCTATCTGGACTCCATTTTCTCCCCCTTGGTCCAAGAACTCCTACCTACGTCCGTGACACCACCTCTTCACCTCCTCCAGAACTTCCAATTCCCCAACATCTCATTTTTACCATGGACGTCCAGTCCCTACACACCTGTATTCCCCATGCTGATGGCCTAAAGGCCGTCTGCTTCTTCCTGTCCTGCAGGCCCGACCAGTCCCCCTCCACTGACACCCTCTTCCGCTTAGCTGAACTCGTCCTCACCCTCAACAACTTCTCTTTCGATTCCTCCCACTTCCTACAGACAAACGGGGTGGCCATAGGTACCCGCATGGGCCCAATCTATGCCTGCCTCTTTGTAGGATACGTGGAACAATCCTTCTTCCAAAACTACACTGGTCCTATCCCCCATCTCTTCCTCCGATACATTGATGACTGTTTCGGCGCCGCCTCGTGTTCCCACGAGGAGCTCAAACAGTTCATCCACTTCACCAACACCTTCCACCCCAACCTTAACTTCACCTGGACCATCTCTAATACCTCCCTCTCCTTCCTGGACTTCTCTCTCTCCATCTCTGGCCTCCACCTGGAAACTGATATCTATTTTAAGCCTACCGACTCCCACAACTACCTAGAATACACCTCCTCCCACCCACCTTCCTGTAAAAAGGCCATTCCCTATTCCCAATTCCTTCGCCTCTGCCGCATCTGCTCCCAAGATGAGGCATTCCACTCCCGTACATCCCAGAATACCTCATTTTTCAAGGACCGCAACTTCCCCTCCACAGTGATCAAAAATGCCCTTTACCGTGTCTCCCGCATTTCCCACAACTCATCACCCACACCCCCTACCCGCTATAATAACCAAAACAGAATCCCTCTCATCCTCACGTACCATCCCACCAACCTCCGAATCCAACGCATCATCCTCCGACATTTCCGCCATCTGCAATCTGACCCCACTACTAAAGACATTTTTCCCTCCCCACCCTTATCTGCTTTCCGGAGGGACCACTCCCTCCGCGACTCCCTTGTCCGCTCCACATTCCCCTCCAGCCCTACCACCCTTGGCACTTTTGCCTGCAACCGAAGCAAATGCTACACCTGCCCCTACACCTCACCCCTTACCCCCATCCCAGGCCCCAAGAAGACCTTCCACATCAAACAGACGTTCACCTGCACATCTGCCAATGTGGTATACTGTATCCGCTGTTCCCGTTGTGGCCTCCTCTACATCGGGGAAACCAAGCGGAGGCTTGGGGACCGCTTTGCAGAACACCTACGCTCAGTTCACAACAAACAACTACACCTCCCAGTTGCGAACCATTTCAACTCGCTCCCCCCACTCCTCGGATGACATGTCCATTCTGGGCTTCCTGCATTGCCACAATGATGTCACCCGAAAGCTGCAGGAACAGCATCTCATATTTCGCTTGGGAACCCTGCAACCGAATGGTATCAATGTGGACTTCACAAGCTTCAAAATCTCCCCTCCCCCAACGACATCCCAAAACCAGCCCAGCTAGTCTCCACCTCCCTAACCATTCCTCCCACCTCAAGCCCCACCCTCATCTCCTACACACTAACCTCATCCCACCTCCTTGACCTGTCCATCCTCCCTGGACTGACCTTTCCCCCACCTATATCCCTATCTACATTCACCTTCACTGGTTCTAACCCCGCCTCTTTGACCTGTCTGTCTCCTCTCCACCTATCTTCTCCTTTGTCCATCTTCTATCCGCCTCTCCCTCTCTCCCTATTTATTTCAGAATCCCCTTCCCCTCCCCCATTTATGAAGAAGGGTCTTGACTCGAAACATCAACTTTCCTGCTCCTCTGATGCTGCTTGGCCTGCTGTGTTCATCCAGCTCCACAACCTTTTATCTCAGATTCTCCAGCATCGGCAGTTCCTACTATCTCTAACAACTAAAACCCCCTAGCCTTCCGGGGACCATTTCCCTCTATTGCCATGCTATTCGTATATTTGTCAAGATGCCCTGCTTCCCTGACCTCCCCCGGGCAGCGAGTTCCAGCCACCCACCATCCTCTGTGTGAAATACTTGCCTCGTATATCACCTTTAACCCTTGCCCCTCGCACCTTAAACCTAGTTACTGACTCTTCCACCCTTGGAAAATGCTTCTGACTATCCAGTCTGTCCATGCCCTTCATAACCTTGTTGACCTCCATCATGTCGCCCTTCAACCTCTGTCATTCGAGTGAGAACAATCCAATTTTCTCCAACCTCTCCTCATAGCTAATGTCCTCCACACCAGGCAACATCCTGGTAAATCTTTTCTGTACCCTCTCCAAAGCCACTACATTCTTCTGGTCGTGTGGCGACCAGAATTGAACTAAAGTTCCATAAAGCTGCAACGTTACCTGCCAATTTTAAAACTCAGTGCCCTGGCCAATGAAGGCAAGCATGCCATATGCCTTGTTGACTACCTTCTCCACTTGCATTGCCACTTTCAGTGACCTGTGTGCCTGTACACCCAGATCCCTGGGTTGTTGTTGTTGACCATCTCAAGTATTTTTGGACTTGCAACAAATAGGCAAGTGGAGAGTTTTCCAGGACAATCCTGACCTGTGCCTTGTGCATCAGGAAAACGTTTTGGTTGTCAGGAGTGATTCAGATTTTCCAGCTTCTAACTTGGTGGCCACAGCATTTATGTGGCTAGTCCAGTTAAAATTCCAGTAAATGATAAGCCCCAGGATAAAAATGGTGGGGCATACACCATCAGCAATGCCACTAAATGTCAAAGGGAAATAGTCAAGCTTTCTTTTATTAGAGATGGTCATTACCTGGCTCTTGTGTAGTACAAACGCTACTTATACATAGATTAATGATCTCAACTGAACCATAACTACCCATCCAGATAAAACACTCCACTCACTTATACTGTAATTAGCATTCCAGATATATCACTGACATTATTTGTACAGTAAGTACTCATCCTGCAGTTGATAGTACAGATTTTCAACTGACACTGCAGTTTCAGAATAAAATGGTGACTTTGATGCTTACTGTCATATGATTATACCAGGTGATGCCATATGACATATATGTAGTAGACACTGAAGTCTGTCGATCTCCTTAGTGTGTATTTTACATTTTATAACACATTGACCACGAATCCTTGCATCTGAAAGCATGCTAATCATTCATCTTGCTATTTTCAGCACTTTCAATTATAGTCTACAGTAAATTGACACACAATTTGACTGTATTTGATTCAACAAAACCACAATACAACATTAGGAGAAAAGGAATAAAAACAAACGCGAGAGCAATTTTTATAACAATGCTGTAAATAAATCCTGATCTGAAGATCAAGAAAAATAGAAATTAGAAACAAATTACAATCTTTGATTACTGAAGAGTCACCAAACTTGAAAGTATAACTCTGCTTTCTCCCAACAGATACTGCCAGGTCTGTTGAGTTTCACCAATAATTTCTGCTTTTGTTACAGACTTTGACCACTTATTAGCAATATATTTTCCTTACACTCACTCCCAATTAACAAAGGGAATTCTCAGTATGTTTCTATCTTAAGTAAAAGACATGTAATTCCAGATTAAATTTCAACCAGTTAAAATGAGTGGCTCATTTTCAGTGAGGTCATATAAAGCCAGTGGAGAAGCCCAGAAGATATAAAAGATAAAAGGTACTGCAGATGCTGGAGAATCCGAGATAACAAGCATGCGGCTGGATGAACACAGCAGGTCAAGCAGCATCATAGG
>JAHRHZ010000097.1:9922360-9971171 GCA_024137785.1 Ginglymostoma cirratum
TCCACCCTATCTAATCCTCTGATCATTTTGTGGGTCTCTATTAAATCCCCTCTTAGCCTTCCTCTCTCCAATGAGAACAGACCCAAGTCCCTCAGCCTTTCCTCATAAGACCTTCGCTCCAGACCAGGCAACATCCTGGTAAATCTCCTCTGCACCTTTTCCAATGCTTCCACATCCTTCCTGTAATGGGGCGACCAGAACGGTACGCAATATTCCAAGTGAGGCCGCACTAGCGTGTTGTACAGTTGCAGCATGACGTCACGGCTCCGGAACTCAATCCCTCTACCAATGAAACCTAACACACCGTATGCCTTCTTAACAGCAATATCAACCTGGGTGGCAACGTTCAGGGATCTATGTACCTGGACACCAAGATCCCTCTGCACATCCACACTGCCAAGAATCTTTCCATTGATCCAGTATTCTGCCATCCTATTATTCTTCCCAAAGTGCATCACCTCACATTTGTCTGCATTGAACTCCATTTGCCACCTTTCAGCCCAATTCTGCACTTTATCCAAGTCTCCCTGCAACCTGCAACATTCTTCCACACTGTCCACCACTCCACCGACTTTAGTGTCATCTGCAAACTTACTAACCCATCCACCTATGTCTGCGTCCAAGTCATTTATAAAAATGACAAACAGCAGTGGTCCCAAAACAGATCCTTGTGGCACACCACTAATAACCGGACTCCAGGCTGAATATTTTCCATCAACCACCACTCTTTGCCTTCTTTCAGAAAGCCAGTTTCTCATCCAAACTGCTGAATCTCCCTCAATCCCATGCCTCCGCATTTTTTCCAATAGCCTACCATATGGAACCTTATCAAAGGCTTTACTGAAGTCCATGTACACCACGTCAACTACCCTACCCTCATCCACATGCTTGGTCACCTTCTCAAAAAACTCAATGAGGTTTGTGAGACATGACCTGCCCTTGACGAATCCATGTTGACTATCTCCAATCAAATTGTGGCTTGCTAGATGATTATAAATCCTATCTCTTATAATCCTTTCCAAAACTTTTCCTACAACAGATGTAAGGCTCACTGGTCTATAATTACCTGGGTCATCTCTACTGCCCTTCTTGAACAAGGGCACAACATTTGCAATCCTCCAGTCCTCTGGTACTAAACCTGTAGACAATGACGACTCAAAGATCAAGGCCAAAGGCTCCGCCATCTCCTCCCTAGCTTCCCAGAGAATCCTCGGAAAAATCCCATCCGGCCCAGGGGATTTATCTACCTTCACACCTTTTAGGATTGATAACACCTCCTCCTTACTAACCTCAATCCTTTCAAGTCTAACAGCCCGTATCTCAGTCTTCTCCTCTTCAATATTCTCCTTTTCCCGAGTGAAAACAGATGAGAAATATTTGTTTAGCACCTCTCCGATCTCCACAGGGTTCACACACAACTTCCCACTTCTGTCTTTGACGGGCCCTATTCTTACCCTAGTCATCCTTTTATTCCCCACATACCTATAGAAAGCTTTAGGGTTCTCCTTAATTCTACCTGCTAATGACTGCTCATGTCCCCTCCTTCCTCTTCTTAACTCTCTCTTTAAATCCTTCCTAGCTAATCTGTAACTCTCCATCGCCTCATCTGAACCATCTCGTCTCAATGTCACATAAGCCTCCCTCTTCCGCTCAACAAGAGATACAATTTCTTTTGTAAACCAAGGTTCCCTTACCTTATCACTTCCTCCCTGCCTGACAGGGACATACCTATCAAGGACACGCAATATCTATTCCTTAAACCAGCTCCACATTTCGATTGTCCCCATCCCCTGCATTTTGCTACCCCATTCTATCCCTCCTAAGTCTTGCCTCACAGGGTGCACATTCCAAACATCTACCAAGCTCTGGGTGAAAAGTTTTCTTTTGATTTCTTCTAAACCCTTGAAACCCACCTTGAACTTATGCCCCTGGCCTCAGACATGTCTGCCATAAGGAAGAGATTTGCAAGATCTACTCAGAGATAGCAAGAACTGCAGATGCTGGAATCAAAGATAACAGTGTGTCAACTTTCCTGCTCCTCTGATGCTGCCTGACCTGTTGTGTTCCTCCAGCTCCACACTGTATTCTCATGATTTACCCTGTCTATCCCTCGCATAATTTTATGTATCTCATTCTGATAGCTCTTCTGCTCCATGGAAAACAAATCCAGCCTATGTAATCTCTCATCATAGCAGGAAATTTTCATCCCAGGCAACATTCTGGTGAATCTCCTCTGCACCCTCTCCAGTGCAATCACATCCTTCCAGTAGCATGGTGACCTGAACTGCATGCACATTTCATCTGTGGCCAAACTAATGATTTATAAAGTTGTAACAAGACTTCCTTGCTCTTATGTTCCATGCTTAGTTAATAAAGTCAAGCATCCCGTATGGCGTCTTCACCACCGTGTCTACCTGTGCTGAAACCTTCAGGGATCTAAAGACTTGCACACCAAGGTTCCTTTATTCCTCAGAACTCGCTAGAGACCTACCATTCATTGTGTCTAAGCTTCCCTTATTAGATCTCCAAAAATGCATCACCTCGTACTTTTGGGCTTTAATTCTCCTCGCCATCGCTTTACACAATTTACCAGCCAATCAATATTAGATTGTGGCCTGAGACTATCCTTCCCATTATCACCAAGACCACTAATTTTTGTGTCATCTGAAAACTTATTAATTAAAACTTCTACATTCACATCTAAGTCATTAATGTACAAAACAATCAGAAAGAGTCCCAACATTGATCCATGTAGTACACCACTGATCAGAGACTTCTAATTTTAAAAAAGCAACCCTCCACCATCAGCCCTTGCTTCCTATTTGTAAACCGATTTTGGATCCAGTTACCAACCTGTCTTGGATTCCATGAGCTCCCAGCTTTTGATCAAGCCTTCCATTTGGGGCCTAATCAAAGGTCTTACAGAATTCCATGTGAATCACATCAACTGCATTTCCCTCATCAATATATATAGTAATCTTTTCAAAACTCAATGGTTTTCTCCTATGTGGATGAGAAGAATGCATTTAAGGCCTTACCCATGTCCACTGGCTCCACTGACAGGTTGTCCTTTTGATCTCTAAGAGGTCCCCTTCTTTCCCTTACCCTGAATATACTTTTGGAAAAACCTTTGGGCTTTCCTCAATCCTCAATTCCAGCTGCTGAAAATATTTTGTAGCCCATCTTACACTCCTAATTTCTTTTTCAAGCACTCTCCTGCTCTTTCCATACTTTTGAAGGGCCGCTCCTGTTTTAGTGCACTGTACGTGATACATATTTCTTTCTTTTTCTTTATCAAACTCTTGATATCTCTTGACATCCAGGGTTCCCTAAACTGTCTGTCCTTGCTCTTCACTCTTAGAGGATCATGCTGGCCCTGAACTTCCACTTCTAAAAGGTTTTCATTTTCTGAAGCCATTGGTTCCAAGTAGCTGCTCCCAGTCAATGTTTGCCAGATCCCGTCCAATGATATTGAAATCAGCCTTCCCCTAATTTAGACGCTTAACTTCAGCACTATCCTTATCCCTTTCCATAATTACCCTGAAATGTACATAGTTATGGTCACTACCCCAGAACGCACACCCACTTCAACCACTTGACGGGGACCTTCATTCCCTCGGGTTAGGTCTAGCGCTGTCCCATCTCTAGTAAGACTATTTACGTACTGGCATGAAAACCTCTCCTGGTGCACTTTAAAAATTCCACTCCGTCTAATCCTTTCACACTAAGGCAATTTCAGTTAATGTTAGTAAAGTCGAAGTCCTCTACAACTATAACCCTGTTTCTCTCGCATCTTTCTATGCTTTGCCTGCTGATCTAGTGTATCCCAGGACATTGTGGGAGGCTAGGGAGAAAATTGCAGGGCCCCTTACAGAAATATTTGTGTGTCATCTATAACTACGAGTAGGGTGCTAGATGACTGGAGAGTGGCTAATATTGTGTCTTTGTTTAAGAACGGATGTAAGGAGAAGCCTGGAAACTATAGACCTGTGAGTCTGACTTTGGTGGTGGATAAACTGTTGAAAGTGATACTGAAATACAGGATTTACATGAACTTGGAGAGGCAAGGAATGATTTGGGACAGTAGCATTGTTTTGTGTGAGGGAAATCATATTTCACAAACTTGATTGAGTTTTTTGGGGAAGTAAATAAGAAGATTGATGACAGCAGAGCAATAGATATTGTTTACTTGGACATTAGTAAAACCTTTGACAAGGTTCCATATGGTAGACTAATTAGTAAAGTTAGATCACATAGGCTTCAGGGTAAGCTTGCTAATTAGATACAAAATTGGCTTCACAACAGGAGACAGAGACTGATTGTGGAGGGTTGTTTCTCGGACTGGAGACCTGTGACCAGTGGTCTTCCACAGGTATCAGTGCCGGATCCACTTTTGTTTGTCAAATAAATGATTTAGATGACAATATAGAAAGCATGGTTAGTAAGATTGTGGATGACACCAAGGTTGGTGGTATAGTGGATAGTGAAGAAGGTTATCCAAGATTACAAAGAAATCTTGATCATTTGGGTCAATAGGCTGAAGAGTGGCATATGGAGTTTAATTTGGATATATCCGAGATATTACATTTTGGAAAAACAAACAATGACAAGACTTATAGAATTAAAAAGTAGGGTATTGTGCAGGGTTGCAGAATAGACCGACCTAGGAGTTCAGGTACATAATTCTTTGAAGTTAGCATCACAGACAGTTAAGGTGGTTAAGAAAGCATTTAGCACGCTTGCCGTCATTGCTCAAACCCTTGAATGTAGGAGTTGGGACGTCATTTTGAGGATGTCCAAGATGTTGGTGAGGCCTCTTCTGGAGTACTGTGCCCAGTTCTGGTCACCCTTTCATAAGAAGGATATAATTAAGCTGGATAACAAGGTGTGGAGCTGGATGAACACAGCAGGCCAAGCAGCATCATAGGAGCAGGAAAGCTTGACGTTTCGGGCCTAGACCCTTCATCAGAAATTTCTGATCCGTTTCTCATGAAGGGTCTAGGCCCGAAACGTCAAGCTTTCCTGCTCCTATGATGCTGCTTGGTCTGCTGTGTTCATCCAGCTCCACACCTTGTTATCTCGGATTCTCCAGCATCTGCAGTACCCATTATCTCTGATATAGTCAAGCTGGAGTTGGTTTAGAAGAGATTTACCACGACGTTACAGGGAATGGAAGGTTTGTGTTATAATGAGAGATTGGATAGGCTGGGACTTTTTTCACTGGAACAGAGGAAGTTGAAGGTGACCTTATAGAGGTTTACAAAATAATGTGTGGTATAGACAAGGTGAATGGCAGTGTCTTTTCCCTAGGTGGGGGATTTCAAGGTTAGAAGGCATGTTTTTAAGGACGAGAGGAGAAAGATTTAAAAAAAGACATGAGAGACAATTTATTTACACAGAGTGGTTCGTGTGTGGAATGGACTTCCAGAGGAAGTGATGGAAGCAGGTACAATTACAAGATTTAAAAGACATTTAGATAAGTACATGAATAAGAAATGTTTGGAGGGATACGGGCCAAGTACAGGCAGGTGGGACTAGTTTAGTTTAAGATTATGGTCGGCATGAACTGGTTGGACTAACAGGTCTGTTTCCATGCTGCATGATTCTATGGCTCTATATCTGCTCTTCTATCTTCTTCTGACTTTTGTGATCCCAGCAAGGTAATTATGGTGGCATGGTGGCTCAGTGGTTAGCACTGCTGCCTCACAGCACTAGGGACTCAGGTTCAGTTCCACCCTCAGGCTACTGTCTGTGTGGAATTTGCATCTTCTCCCCATGTCTGTGTGGGTTTCCTCCCAAAGTTCAAAGATGTGCAAGTTAGGTGGATTGGCCGTGCTAAATTGCGTGCAGTGTACAGGGATGTGTAGATTAGGTGGGTTATACAGGAATAGGTCTGGGTGGGATACTCTGTGGGTTGGTGTGGACTTGTTGGGCCAAAGGGCCTGTTTCCATACTGTTGGGATTCTATGAAAAAAAACCACTTTTTTCATTTCTAAGCTCTGCCCAAATGGCCTCATATGAAGTTGTCCTCCTGTATTACTGTAATGATTGTCTCCTTTATTAATAATGCAATGTCCCCACCTCTCTTACTTACCCACCTCCCCCCCACCCGACATCCCACCTGAAACTCCGACACCTTGGAATTTTGACCTACTAGCTCTGTCCTTCCTTCAACCATGTGTCAGTGATTGCAACAATATCATATCCCCACGTATTAACTGATGCTCTAAATTCATCTGCCTTACTAGTCAAGCTCCTTGCATTAGAACAAAGAACAAAGAAAATTACTGCACAGGAACAGGCCCTTTGACCCTCCAAGCCTGCGCCGATCCAGATCCTCTACCTAAACCTGTTGCCTATTTTCCAAGGATCTGTATCCCTCTGCTCCCTGCCCATTCAAGTATCTGTCTAGATATATCTTAAATGACACTATCGTGCCTGTCTCTACCACCTCCGCTGGCAATGCATTCCAGGCACCCACCACCCTCTGCGTAAAGAACTTTCCATGTATTTCTCCCTTAAACTTTCCCCCTCTCACCTTGAAATCGTGACCCCTAGTAACTGAGTCCTCCACTCTGGGAAAAAGCTTCTTGCTATCCACCCTGTCTGTACCTCTCATGACTCTGTAGACCTCAATCAGGTTCCCCCCTCAACCTCCATTTTTCTAATGTAAATAATCCTAATCTACGCAACCTCTCTTCATAGCTAGTGCCCTCCGTACCAGGCAACATCCTGGTGAACCTCCTCTGCACCCTCTCCAAAGCATCCACATCCTTTTGGTAATGTGGCAACCAGAACTGTATGCAGTATTCCAAATGTGGTCGAACCAAAGTCCTACACAACTGTAACATGATCTGCCAACTCTTGTACTCAATACCCCGTCCGATGAATGAAAGCATGCCATATGCCTTCTTGGCCACTCTATCCACCTGCGTAGCCACCTGCAGGGTACAATGGACCTGAACACCCAGATCTCTCTGTGCATCAATTTTCCTCAGGGCTTTTCCATTTACCCCATGGTTCGCTCTTGAATTGGATCTTCCAAAATGCATCACCTTGCATTCGCCTGGATTAAATTCCATGTGTTATTTCTCAGCCCAACTCTCCAAGCTGTCTATATTCTGCTGTATTCTCCGACAGTCCCCTTCACTACCTGCAACTCCACCAATCTTAAAATAGATACAATTTAGCTTTGTTGACCTCTAAAGTACCTTATCACGCCCACATCTTCTCTACATACAGGATTTACTAGCATTCCTTCTATATCTAATTGGACATTGCTCCAAAATTTACATCTATGCTATCTCCCATGCCCCTGTCAAACTCATGACTCACCTTTTGATTCCCCAAAGCCTGTCCACTATCTTCAAGGCACAAACCAGAAGTGTGATGACATAAGACAGACCTGGCTGCACAAGTTCAGACCCAAAAACACTCAGAAAGCTTTGAAACCAGTCAGGACACAGAAGGCAGCTTGACCAGTAACACTCCCACAAACATTCATTCTAGTGGTTAGCACTGCAGTATCACAGCCCCAGGGTCCCGGGTTCGATTCCAGCCCCAGGTGACTGTCTGTGTGGAGTTTGCATATTCTCCCCGTGTCTGTGTGGGTTTTCTCCGGGTGCTCCGGTTTCCTCCCACAGTCCAAAGATGTGCAGGCTAGGTGGATTGGCCATGCTGAATTGCCCATAGTGTTCAGGGGTGTGTGGGTTATAGGAGGATGGGTCTGGGTGGGATGCTCCAAGGGTCAGTGTGGACTTGTTGGGCCAAAGGGCCTGTTTCCACATTGTAGGGATTCTAATTCTATCCACCAATGTTGTACAGTAGCAGTAGTACGTACTATCTACATGATGCACTGCAGAAATTCCCCAAGGCTCCTTAATCAACACCTTCTAAATGCATGACCACTACTATCTAGAAAGACAAGAGCAGCAGATATGTGGGAACACCACAACCTACAAGCTCCCTTCCAAGGTACACAACTTCCTGACTTGGAAATATATCCATGTTCCTTCAGTGCCCTCAACAGCATTTTCTTAAATTCATTCACTGGATGCGTTGTTGCTGGCTAGGCCAACATTTATGGCCCATCCCAGAGGGCAGCTAGAAGTCAAACACCTTGCTGTGAGTCTGGAGTCACATGCAGAACAGACCAAGTAATGATGGAACAAAATCAAAGTTGCTGGAAAAGCTCAGCAGGTCTGTCAGCATCTGTGAAGGAGAAAACAGAGTTAACGTTTCGAGTCTGGTGACCCTTCCTCCGAACTGATGATGGCTGGGAAAACGTCAGTTTATATGCAGAAAATAGGGAGGTGGGTGGGATAGGGTGAAAACGATAGGATAGAGCCCAAAGAGAGAGAAAGACGGTTGGACAGACAAAGGAGTTGCTAACAATCAGGCTGGGAGGGTGAATAGTTGTTAATGGGGACTGTTAATGACTAACAACAGATAGTGTGTAATGGCAGGCTATGTGGCAATGGGCCTGGTGTGTGGATTGGGGGGGGCTGGGACATGAGAGAGTTTAGCCCGTAAAATTATTGAACTCAATATTGAGTCCGGAGGGCTGTAGGGTCCCCAAGCGGAAAATGAGGTGTTGTTCCTCCGGCTTGCGTTGGGCTTCACTGGAACACTACAGCAAGCCAGAGACAGAGATGTTGCAGGGTGGTGTGTTGAGGTGGCAGGCAACAGGTAGTTCAGGGTCTGTTTTGCGAGCAGAATGTAGATGTTCTGCAAAGTGGTCGCCAAGTCTATGCTTCATTTCCCCAGTGTACAGGAGACCACATTGTGAGCAGCGAATGCAGTAGACTAGATTCTGGGAAGTGCAGGTGAAGCGTTGAGAAAGCAGTGGTGAGTGGAAATAGGTGGCAGAAATAGCATCTGATGATCTTCTGGACATGGATGTTGGTGGGATGGTAGGTGAGGATAAGAGGAACCCTATCGCTGTTGAAGAGCAGGGGTGAGGGCGGAAGTGCGGGAGATGGGTCAGACTTGGTTGAGGGCCCTGTTGACAATGGAGCTGGGGAATCCTCGGTTGAGGAAGAAGGTGGACATTTCAGAGGCTCCCTTGTCGAAGTTGGCCTCGTCTGAACAAATGCAACAGAGACGGAGGAACTGAGAGAATAGGGTGGAGTCTTTACAGGAAGTGGGGTGCGAGGATGTGTAGTCCAGGTAGTTGTGGGAGTCAGTGGGTTTGTAATGGATATTAGTGGATATTAATGGCAAGTAATGATGGCAGTTTCCTTCCCTGAAGGACATTAGTGAACCAAAATTGTTTTTCCAAAAATCAACAATGGAAATGGTCATTAGACTTCTAATTCCAATTTTTTTTAATCAAATTAAATTCCTCCATTTGCGGTGGCAGGATTCAAACCCAGGTTCCCAAAACGTTACCTGGGTCTGTGGATTAATAGGCCAGTGATAATATCACTAGGTGATTGTCTCCCCATTATTGGTGTACCAAAAGCAGTGGTTTACAAAAGCAGCTCACCACTGCTTTCTCAAGGGCAACTACAGAGGGCAATAAATGCTGATCTAGCTAATGATTAATAGATTCCATTAATCCCATGATTAAATATTTTTTAAAAATAATATGTACTGTATTGACCTCCATTTTTAAGCATGGATGCACTGTTTTGGAAGCAGTTCAGAGGAGGTCCACCAGGTTGGTGCATAGGTTGAAGGGATTGCCTTATAAGCAAAAGTTGAGCAGGTTGGGACTATACACATTGAAATTTAGAGGAATGAGAGGTGATCTTACAGAGATAAATAAAATTCTCTGGGGTTTCACAAGGCAAGTGCTGAGGATACTTCTCCTCATGGGGGAGTTCAGAAGTGATGGGCACAGTTTACAGTTGAGGAGCCTCTCATTGAAGATGGAGAAGATTTCTTCTCTCTGAGGATCACCAATCTTTGCTTTTCTCTGCCCAAGATAGGAGTGGAGGTTGAACCATTGAATATATTTAAGGCTGAGTTAAACATTTCTACTCTGCGTGGTAGTCCAGCATTAGGCTCGCAGAGAGGAAGTGGAGCTAAAAATACAATCAGTTCAGCCATGACTTTATTGAATAACCAAGCTACCTGGAGAGGCCAAATAACTTACTCCTCTTTCTATTTCTTACATTCTTCTGAAGGATTGAGAAGGAGTTGCTATCCCTGTAAGGGAAGCACAGAGACCTAATTAAACACATGGCAATCAGAGACATCCATCTCCAAGAGTTCAACACTTAATGGCAAGTGTGTCATTTGGGAAGAGAGCAACCTTGTCACTTTTGTTTGCTGGTGGCTTCAGATTGGTTTCACAGGTCGGCGCAACATCGAGGGCCGAAGGGCCTGTACTGCGCTGTAATGTTCTATGTTCTATATGTTATTTAAATATCTTTAAGGCAGCCTCTACCTCCCATTGTTCAGCCATTTTCTTTTACTTGCCATGCTGTGGATAAAACAAGAATCCTGTTTGAAATATACTTTCTCTGTGAAAATAGGAGCTGCTGCTGGTCCACTCAAGAAAACACACAGAAGCAGAAAAATGCCAAGGAGCAGGTTTGGGACATTTTGGAAAACAAATTGCAGAAATGTTTCTCCGAGCTCCCAATTAAACATGCTTCTCTCATTCCCTGACCCTACACCTCTCAGCTCATACATGAAAGCTGTCGATGATTAATCCCAAATCTCACTTGTAAGAATAGTGATGTTTTTAGTTAAAATCAGCTCTCTACTGACTGGGTTATCAATCTTGGTTGGGAATTTCCTGAAAACCTGTGTGTTGTAATGACATACCTTGGGGGAACCATCATTACCATGACATAAATTTGTCAGGGAATTATAGCACCAGCGACCATTAGGCCATTGAATCATAGAATCCCTATAGTGCGTAAAGAGGCCATTCAGCCCATTGAGTCTGCACTGATCTTCCAAAGAGCAACCCACCATGACCCACATAATCTGGCATTTACCATGACTAATCCACCCAAGCCTGCACATCCCTGGACACTATGGGGCAATTTTACCATAGCCAATCTAATTAATCTGCACATCTTTAGACTGTTGGAGGAAACAACAGCACCTGGCAAAAACCAATGCAGATCTGGGAAGGATGTATAAACTCCACACAGATCGTCATCCAAGGATAAAATCAAACCCAGGTCCCTACTGCTGTGAGGCAGCAGTGCTAACCACTGTGCCACCCTACTGTCCCCTCAAATCTGTGTCCCCGCTCTGCTATATAAATATGCTACATTGCTATGTTACATTAATATTTCCCAGATCTCTCTGCACTGTTTCCATGTACTTCACTAAAACAGTGAAAGTTAAATGCTCATAGCCTCACACCCCTATAAATTAAGTGGCAATTTCTTTTTTTCCAGGTTTAACTTTGATCAGTGCTGCCGAATAAGCACATCAGCCCTGGTGACCATAAGACCATAAGACATAGGAGTGGAAGTAAGGCCATTCGGCCCATCGAGTCACTCCGCCATTTAATCATGGCTGATGGGCATTTCAGCTTCACTTACCCGCACTCCCCCCATAGCCCTTAATTCCTTGCGAGATCAAGAACTTATCAATCTCTGCCTTGAAGACATTTAACATCCCGGCCTCCACTGCGCTCCGTGGCAATGAATTCCACAGGCCCACCACTCTCTGGCTGAAGAAATGTCTCCTCATTTCCGTTCTAAATTGACCCCCTCTAATTCTAAGGCTGTGCCCACGGGTCCTAGTATCCCCACCTAACGGAAACAACTTCCCAGCGTCCACCTTTTCTAAGCCATGCATTATCTTGTAAGTTTCTATTAGATCTCCTCTCAACCTTCTAAACTCTAATGAATACAATCCCACGATCCTCAGCCGTTCATCGTATGTTAGGCCTACCATTCCAGGGATCATCCGTGTGAATCTCCGCTGGACACACTCCAGTGCCAGTATGTCCTTCCTGAGGTGTGGGGCCCAAAATTGGACACAGTATTCTAAATGGGGCCTAACTAGAGCTTTATAAAGTCTCAGAAGCACATCACTGCTTTTATATTCCAACCCTCTTGAGATAAATGACAACATTCCATTCGCTTTCTTAATCACAGACTCAACCTGCAAGTTAACCTTCAGAGAATCCTGTACTAGCACTCCCAGATCCTTTTGTACTTCAGCTTTATGAATTTTCTCACCGTTCAGAAAATAGTCCATACCTGTATTCTTTTTTCCCAAGGTGCAAGACTTCACACTTGCTCACGTTGAATTTCAGCAGCTATTTCCTGGACCACTCTCCTAAACTGTCTAAATCATTCTGCAGCCTCCCTACCTCCTCTGCACTACCTGCCTGTCCACCCAACTTCGTATCATCGGCAAACTTCGCCAGAATGCCCCCAGTCCCTTCATCCAGATCATGAATATATAAAGTGAACAGCTGCGGCCCCAACACTGAACCCTGCAGGACACCACTTGTCACCGGTTCCCATTCCGAAAAAGAGCCTTTTATCCCAACTCTCTGCCTTCTGTCAGACAGCCAATCCTCAATCCATGCCAGTAACTCACCTCGAACACCATGGGCCCTCACCTTACGCAGCAGCCTCCCGTGAGGCACCTTATCAAAGGCCTTTTGGCAGTCTAGATAGATAACATCCACTGGGTTTCCCTGGTCTAACCTACTTGTTACCTCCTCAAAGAATTCTAACAGGTTTGTCAGACATGACCTCCACTTACTAAATCCATGCTGACTTGTCCTAATCCGACCCTGCACTTCCAAGAATTTAGAAATCTCATCCTTAACGATAGATTCTAGAATTTTACCAACAACCGAGGTTAGGCTAATCGGCCTATAATTTTCCATCTTTTGCCTTGATCCTTTCTTAAACAAGGGGGTTACAACAGCAATTTTCCAATCTTTTGGGACTTCCCCTGACTCCAGTGACTTTTGAAAGATCACAACCAACGCCTCTGCTATTTCCTCAGCCACCTCCCTCAGAACTCTAGGATGCAGCCCATCGGGCCAGGAGATTTATCAATTTTTAGACCTTTTAGCTTTTCTAGCACTTTCTCTTTTGTAATGCCTACCGTACTCAACTCTGCCCCCTGACTCTCCTTAATTGTTGGGATATTACTCATGTCTTCCACTGTGAAGACTGACGCAAAATACTTATTAAGTTCTTCAGCTATTTCCTTATCTCTCATCACTAGCCTTCCAGCATCAATTTGGAGCAGCCCAATGTCTACTTTTGCCTCTCGTTTGTTTCTTATGTATTGAAAGAAACTTTTACTATCATTTCTAATATTACTGGCTAGCCTACCTTTGTATTTGATCCTCTCCTTCCTTATTTCTCTCCCTGTTATCCTCTGTTTGTTCTTGTACCCTTCCCAATCTTCTGATTTCCCAGTGCTCTTGGCCACTATATAGGCTGTCTCTTTTTCTTTGATACATTTCCTGACTTCCTTTGTCAGCCATGGCTGTCTAATCCTCCCCCGGATAATCTTTCTTTTCTTTGGGATGAACCTTTGTATTGTGTCTTCAATTACACCCAGAAACTCCTGCCATTGTTGCTCTACTGTCTTCCCCGATAGGCTCTGCTTCCAGTCGATTTTCGTCAGTTCCTCTCTCATGCTCCTGTAATTACCTTTATTTAACTGTAACACCATTACATCCGATTTTGCCTTCTCTCTTTGAAACCGCAGACTGAACTCTACCATATTATGATCGCTGCCTCCTAAGTGTTCCCTTACTTTAAGGTCTTTTATAAAGTCTGGCTCATTACATAGCACTAAGTCCAGAATAGCCTGCTCCCTTCTGGGCTCCATCACAAGCAGTTCGAAAAAGCCATCCTGTAGGCATTCCATGAATTCCCTTTCTTTGGATCCACCGGCAATATTATTCACCCAGTCCACCTGCATATTGAAGTCCCCCATGATCACCGTGACTTTGCCTTTCAGACATGCCCTATCTATTTCCTGGTGCATCTTGTACCCCTGGTCCTGACCACTGTTAGGAGGTCTATACATAACTCCCATTATGGTTTTTTTGCCTTTGTGGTTCCTCAACTCCACCCACACAGACTCCACATCATCTGACCCTATGTCATTCAGTGCTTTTGATTTGATTTCATTCTCAACTCACAAGGCAACCCCACCCCCTCTGCCCAACTCCCTGTCTTTTCGATAAGTTGTAAATCCTTGGATGTTTAACTGCCAGTCCTGAACCCCCTGCAACCACGTCTCTGTGATGCCTACCACATCATAATCGTTCAAGATGATTTGTGCCATTAATTCATCTACTTTGTTACGAATACTACGAGCATTTAGGTAAAGTGCCTTAATGCTAACTTTCTTATCATTATTGGAAATCATAAAATGTCCTAAATCATCCTTCCTTTTTGCTGCATTCCTAATCTGCCTCCAGCTTAAACTCACCTGCTATCCTGCTGCTTATCTTTCCATTTAACTCCATACACCCTGTCGCTTTCCCTCCCCCCCGACTCAGAAGTTTAAAGTCCTACTGACCACCCTATTTATTCTTTTCGCTGGAACACTGGTTCCAGATCAGTTCAGGTGGAGACCGTCCCAACGGTACAGATCCCCCCGGTTCCAAAACTGGTGCCAATGCCCCATGAAATGGAATCCCTCTTTCCCACACCAATCCCTTAGCCACGTGTTTACTTCCCTAACTTTCTTATGCCAATTGACACGTGGCTCGGGCAGTAATCTGGAGATTATGACCCTTGAGAACCTGTACTTCAATTTCTTTCCTAGTGCTTGATAATCCCTGAACAGGTCCTCTACCCTAGCTTTGCCTATGTCTTTAGTCCCAACGTGGACCACAACAACTGGATCCTCCCCTTCCCGCTCCAATACCTTTTCAAGCCGGTCGGAGATGTCCTGCACCCTGGCACCAGGCAGGCAACACACCATGCGGGACTCCCGATCCGGCCTGCATCGGATACTATCTGTCCCCCTAATTATAGAATCCCCTATAACAACTACCTGTCCTTTTGCTTCCCCCTCTTGAATGGCCTTCTGCACCATGGTGCCGTGGTCAGCTGGCTCATCCTGTCCACAGCCCTTTCCCTCATCCGTACAGGGAACACACCTACTTAAAAAGGACCCCTGGCTTCAAGGTAAGTGCTTAAATAGCAAAACACTTACCTTCCCAACAGCTTCTCCGCTCCGACCTCGCTTCCGCCCAGCTCCCGCCACTCTCTGCTGTGACCTGGTAGAATGATTTATTGTCTGAAATCACTTTCCCTTAAACATATCTTTTTTTTAACAAACTTTCTAGTTGACTGGAATACTTCCTGTTAAATAGAGTTCAATTTATGAAAGCTATCTAATATTTGATTCCATTTGTTGGTCTCTAGTTTCATAACTGTGTCAATCACTAATTTTTAAAAAATAGCTTGATGTAAGGATTTATGATGATCGTTTAAAACAATGCAGCTGTATCTGTTTCAAATGTAAAGACTGTGATATCTGATAAATTATTTGTTAAGTAACTGCTTCCTTGAATTTTTTTTTTGTTGAGTTTTTAATATATTTCCTCAGTACAGTACTGGTCACATACTTTCGAACGAAGTTTCTCACAAATATCTGACAATGTTCATAAATGACTAACTTCCAATTAACTCAGGTGTCTACAGGCACAAGTGCTGCTCATCTTACATCCAGGAATTATATAGTTCAACAATTTACAAAGAATTAACCCAATTAACAGATTCATGGGAACCTCACAAAATGAGGTAAGCAGACAAAACTTTTATTTGTATAAGCCAGAACAAAGGGTGAATGAATACTATGATACCATTCCCACTATCAAAATCAGGCTTGCTGGTAAACATTGAACTGCCATCACCTGCGATAGGTGTCTACCCTGTGGTGTATTCTAATAAATTCTCCAGCAAATTTCAGTGCAAGTTTTCTGCTGACTCACACAATTGTCATGATGCAGAAGATCATTCAATCTTTTGTGCTTTCACATGCTTTTCAACTGAGCATCATTACTTGTGCCAAATTCCTGCTTTCTCCCTCATATCCTTGCCAAAATTTACATCCAAATAATCATTCAAGGCAGTCTTAAATGCCTCAATTGAAAATGACTGTATTAGTAAGTTTGCAGATGACATCAAAATTGATAGTGAGGAAGGTTATCTAAGATTGCAAAGAGATCTTCATCAATTGGGTCAATGGGCTGAAGAGTGGCAGATGGAGTTTAATTTGGATAAATGCGAGGTATTGCATTTTGGTAAAACAAACAAGGGCAGGAGTTATACAATTAAAAGTGGGGCCTTGGGTAGTATTGTGGAATAGACAGACATGGGGTTCAGGCACATAATTCTTTGATGTTTACATCACATATAGACAGGGTGGTTAAGAAAGCGTTTAGCATGCTTGCCTTCATTGCTCAGACCTTTGAATATAGAATCCCTATAGTATGGAAAGAGGCCCTTCAGCCTAGCAAGTCCACACTGACGCTCAAAGCGAGCCACCCAGACCTATTGCTCTATAACCCACCTAATCTACACATCCCTGAACACAACTGACAATTTAGCATGGCCAATTAATCTGGCCTGCACAGCTTTGGACTATGGGAGGAAACTGGACCACCTGGAGGAAACCCATGCAGACACAGGGAGAATGTGCAAACCCCACACAAACAGTTGCCAAGGGTGGAATTGAACCCGGGTCCCTGGCGCTGTAACGCAGCAGTGTGAACCACTGAGCCACCGTGCCGCCCTTTTTTTAAATAGAGGAGTTGGGACGTTTAATTGAGGTTGTACGGGACATTGGTGAGGCCTCTTCTGGAGTACTGCGTCCAGTTCTGGTCACCCTCTTATAGGAAGGATATAATTAAGCTAGAGTTGGTTCAGAAGAGATTTACCAGGATGTTGGAAGGAATGGAGGGTTTGAGTTATAAAGAAAGGCTGGCTGGCTGAGTCTTTTTTCACTGCAGTGTAGGAAGTTGAGAGGTAATCCCCTACGTCAAGGTTTGTAAAATCATGACAAAGTGAATGGCAGGTGTCTTTACCCTAGGGCAAGGGATTTTGAGACGAGGGTGCATATTTTTGAGGTGAGAAGAGAAAGAAATGAAAAAGACATGAGGAGCAATTTTTTATTCATAGAGTATTTCGTGTGTGGAATGAATTGCCAGAAGAAGTTGTTGATGCGGGTACAGATACAACGTTAAAAAACGTTTGGGTAAGGACGTGAATAAGAAATGTTTGGAGGGATATGGGCCAAGCACTGACAGGTGGGACTAGTTTAGTTTGGGATTATGGTCAGCATGGACTGGTTGGACCGAAGGGTCTGTTTCCTGTGCTGTATGACTCTAACACTATGACTCTTTAGTTCCCTTAATACTTGCTGAATGAAAATATCTTTTTCTCACATCACCCTTGCTTTATTTGCACATCATTTTTAAATCTATGCCTTCTCATTCTTGTCGCTTTTGAGTGGGGGCAGCTTTTTCTTTTCTACTCTTTCCAGCCCAATTATGATTTTGAAAACCTCTATCAAATCTCCTCTCAGCATTCTTCTCTCCAAGAAGAACAGTTCCAACTAGTTCAATCTATTCTCATAACCTACGTTTCTCTTTCCTGGAGCCATTCCTGTAAATCACTTTTTCACAGTATCCAAAGCATTCATATTTTTCATATCTTCAAATAATGTTGCACCACAACTGTACATACTCCGCTGAGAGCTAACAAGCATCTTACACATGTTCAACATCACCTCATTGCTCTTGACACCATTATCAATAAAGCTGACAATACAGTATACTCTATTAACTGCTCTCTTCACCCGTCCTGCCACCTTCAATGATCTGTGCACATATACTCCCAGGTCTCTCTGCTCATGAACCCCCTTTAGACTTTTCCCTCAACTTACACTATCTTTCAACGCTCTTCCTCCCAAGGTGCATCACATCACACATCTCTGCATTGAACCTCACCTGTCATCTATCCATCCACTCCAACAACTCATCCATGTCTTCTCAGAATTTCAAACAGTCCTTATGAATCTTCCAAGTTTCATATCTTGCAAACTTTGAAATAGTCCACTGCACACCAAGATCCAAATCACTAATATACATCAGTGAAAGCAAGTACCCTAATAACAACCCCTAGAGAATTCCACTACAAATATTCCTCCAGCCCAAAAAATACCCATTAACCATTACTGTCTGTTTCCTGTCACTCAGCCAATTTTGTATCCCTGCTGCTATTGTCCTTTTTATACTATGTCCTATGACTTTCCTCACAAATCAGTTGTGTGGCATTGTTTCAAATGTCTTCTGGAAGTCCATGTACACCACATTGACAGCATTACCTTCAATGAGCCTCTGTTACTTTTTCAAAAAACTCCAACAAGCTAGTTTAACATGATTTCCACGCTTTTAGAAATCCATACTTACTCTTCCTAATGAGCTCACCTTTTTCCATGTGACTGCTAATTCTATTCTGAATTTTTTTTTCTGGAAGCTTCCCCATCACTGGACTGGCCTATAATTGCTTGGAATATCCTTACAACCTTTCTTGAACAAAGCTGTAATGTCTGCAATTCTCCAGTTTTTCAACACCTATCCCATGCAAGGAACAAGGACTCCTAGCTTCGTAGGTCCAATGCGTGAACTCCTAGAATGGCAGCATGCATCAGTTGCAGTGATGGCTGAGGAGAACTCCTGACTGAAGGCCTGGACTTACTGGCAGCGGTGAGTCATTGACAGTGGAGGTGTCGGTGTCAGTGCCTGGAGCCAGGACCTTACAGAAGTCCTGGAGCCATGTTTGAGACTCTATCCAATGGAGATTAACTCTATTTAAGTCCTTCCTTTTCTTTCTGTACCTCAAAATAGTGCCAGATTGTGGCAACAGAACACTTTTCACTGTATTCCCCTAAATATATGTGACAATAAATAAATCAATCATTCAAAAAAAAATGTCAAAAATCTACGCAAGACTTCTTCCTTCTTAACTTTGAACCCTTCTAGTGTCAGAGTTCCCACCTCCATCCTCAAGTCCTTGGCAGAATTTTTCTCTTTTTTTTGAAGACTACATAAGGATCAAGGTACACAGTCCCTAAATGGTAGAGTTCAGGGCTAAATATATAACCCAGCAAATTCTGGGAACATGATGATAGGGTGGTTGCACTAACTCAATTGGTTTTCATTTTTTTATATAACTATCTATGCCTGAACCCTAAGGCTATATAATTAGTCAGTATCCCAAAACGTATATAAATGGGAATTACTGCCAGCCATTTCAATGATTCTTTTAAAGTATAGGAGCTGAAATTGTAAAGAAAACACGATATATTCTGACAATAGTATATTTAATAATTGGAAAGATATCAAGCAACTCAGCCAGTCTCCCTCGCAACTTAATACTGAGTTTTCAAATTGATACCCTTTTTCTTTCTTATGCACCTTGTGCTGCCTATGAAGTTAAGCATGTCCCTAAATGGATTTCTCAGAGACTAGCAGAAAAGCATTTGTCACTTCAATGATGTGTTTAAAAATATTTGCTTGTACATGAAGATGCTGACTTTACTAACTGTTAATACGTTAAAGGTCAAGACTGTTGTAATGGCATGCAATCTAAAAATGAGAAAAGTATCATTTTCTGAACCTCTGTATACTTGACAAAAACATCAACTAAGCTCATTGTCTTAGTCATTGCATAGTTATTTAAACATATTTAAGAAGATTGTGACAGTTTTATTAGAATCATAAACATGTGATTGGTAATGGCATGGTGAGTTGGTGCTTCAAGATGCAACTGTGGGATACGGATTCAAACCTACAATTCACCAGCATATGAAGTCTCAAGCTGGGCTGCAAATAAGAAGTTAGGGTGGTGGAAGAATAAAATTGGAAAATGGATTGTCTAACAGGTTTTGTACAATTCTAGCAGCTAGCTGAATTACAGCTTACACAGAAACTTTGGAGAAATGCCTTATCTCATCTGATGAATGATGCATAGCATGGGAGCAAAGGAAACTGAGAATTTCAATTCAGTTGACTCTCATAATCGAGTTTATAAAGTTACAGAATGCTACAACACAGGACCAGGTTATGTGGTTAATCAGGTCTGTAACATAAAAACAACATATATGTAGGCTAATTCTACTCTCTTGCATAGACACCATACCAGAGAAATTAGCAGAGATGACACCCCATTGTAATACTGAGGGAGTACTTGGCTGTCAAAGCTCTCTTCCTCTGGAGGACCCACAGTGTTATCAAGTCATAAAAGAAAGGGGTTATTTGATTTCTCAAGCTTATGCCACCTCTCTTAAGAACAACCTAGTCAGTCCCATTCACTGGTTGTTTAGCTCCCTCAAGTGTATATCCAATTTTATTTTAAAATCATGCTTAACTCCACTTACTTTACCATTGTAGAGAGAGTCAGCTCAAAGTCATTATCACACACTGCAAGAAAAAATGTTCTTCATATCTCTCACGCATCTCTTGGCCAAAACTGTAAACATATCTCATGGTCCTTATATCATTAGCTAATGGAATCAGATTTTCTTTTTATACCTTATCTAAACCTCCCACAGTCTTGAACATCCGTATGAAATCTTGCCTCAATCTTCTTTGCTCCAAACGGCATCCTGGTTTCTCCAACCTGACCTTGTGGGTAAAATTCCCCCCATCCTTGAAACCATCCTGATAAACTTGCTCCACACTCTATCAGGGACTTCACATCCTTTCTTAAAATGTATGTGGGTGCAATACACTAATCATTTACAAAAGCCATATAAAAGTTCAATATATCTTTCCCTCTCAAAACCTTTATTTATGAAGCCCAAAATCGGATATGCTTTGCTAATTACACTCTCCAATATGTCTAGTCATCATCAAATACCTAGGCACATGAATTTCCAGGTGTCTCTATTCCTACATATTCCTTAAAATTGTGCCATTGGGTTAAATTTCCTCTTCTGCAAAAGAGATCTCAGATCGAGCAGGTTTCTCTGAGTGATTTTGTTCTTCTGAGCTCATCACATTTTATGGTCAAGAAGCTCTGAAGACTACTGGAACACTCTGATCTCCAGCATTCAGGCACCATACTTAAAAGGCATGTGGATTCCATTTCACTCTCTGTAATACACAATTATCACTCAAACTCTGCTCATCACTCACTCATAGAAATGTCAGAGATCAGGTAAAAATTTACAACATGCTTCAGCAATGCGTCCCTAGAGGTTCTCAAGAAGGTTGTCCAGGAGAGAAGAAAGGATTTTTTTTCCTTACAGGTAGCAACAGAGACAATCCTAGTGTCGAAGCTAGCTTGTGGCTGTGGACATCAGCATCTTGGGCAACATAAGAGAACCTGGCTTCAGCATTTCAAGAGGATGAACCATCTACTGTGAGCTGCCATGATATGTACCATAGTCTACTGAAAGGTTCCCATGAGTATACTAGTATTATAAGATTGCCACTACCAAGGTCTGCGACACAGGAGGCTGGATGCCAAGTGACTCCAGATGCTTCATATGTGATCAATATCTGACGCTTCATTTCAGGAACCAAAGTAGCACTACTGCCATCACAGTGGTATTGCCACTGTTCCCTCTACCAGGGTTCACACTTAAAACATAAAATAAGGTACAACACTGAGCAGCTCATGCACCATCTGAACTTTCATCACAACCAGGAGAATGTACTCATCCAATAGCTTTTCACTGAAGGTTTGTATGGGACAAGTACAAAAGGTAGCCTTTTGAGTTTAGCCACATTTGAGATCAACCACATTGCCTAGTGCGAGCAAACCTAACCGCAGGAGGCAATGTGGCTGCCTTGTTGCCCTATCAGGCTGTACCCTAAAAACTGTATGTGCTTTTAGCAATAACAAGCCAAGCTGCATATTACTGAGGATTCACACCTAATGCTTTAAGGTCTTGTGCAAAGAAATAGAATAGTTATGAATGAACAAAGTTACTGACGAAGTTTGCACTCACCTGGGTTTGGAGGAAGAAGTTTACCCCAACAATTCACGTTTGTGAACTGACACACTTCCTGCTTTTGGTTAAAGAAAAATTGTGCCTGTGAATGTAATTTAGATTTGGTTGTTAATGCCATCATAATGAGTGCAAAGCAGGTTACCTAACCAGCCCAAAATGTTCTGAGAACTCAATAGCAAGCTTTTAATCTACCACCAGGAAACTGATACTTTGTCTACCACTAAATTAAGTTCCCTGGCTGCCTTTCTAAAAGCTTTGTCTATACCTTCTGCAAAAATGCATTCTACCTATAATAAAGTACATCTGTCATTCATATATCCATTTAGAACTGAATTAGCAAATGAATGCAGTGGAAAGTTTGCAATGTCGCCAAATAGGTGCCATGATAACTAGGTACATATACTTAAGTATTTGGTACAAAATTGAAAGAAAACGTACGGCTTAAGAATATAAAAGAAAAAAAAAATTCCTTTTATCCCAATCCGTACCATCATCTAGCCTCCAGAAAGCACCGGGCCAAGTCTCCAAAACACGCTGTGCTTCAAAACCCACGGACTTGCCTCCAGTGCATAAGGGCCTTGCCTCCCCACAACAACCTGCAGTCCTGGACTCACCTCCTGGTTTACAGGTAGGGTCACTACCACTGATGAACCTTGTACTACTGCATGCTAAAGGTTAATGTCAACAGAAATCTATGGCAAACCTTCTATAAACAGAAGTTAGTGTTAACAAAACATTCCAGAAAGTCCTTGGCCTGAAGAAAGAATTTAGAGACAGGGCGGTGACAGACAGGTAGAGGAATAGGTCAAAACAGTGTCAGGATAGGAAAACATTAGATGATAAGAAATATAAAGTACAGCAGATGCTGGAAACCAGGAACAAAAATGGAATTTGCTGGAAAAACTGAGCAGGTCTGGCATCATCTGTGCAGAGAAAGCAGAGTTAATGCTTCATGTCCAGTGAACATTCTTCAGAACAGATTGTAGCTAGGAAAAGGTTGGTATATATGCTGATGGAGTGAGGGACAGGGCAGGAATAAACAATAGGTGGAGATAGAGCCCAGAGAGAGTGAGAAACACAATTGGGCAAATGATCCTTGACTGGGTGAAGGAGATTTTAACAACTTTAAACTATAATTGAGAATGAGCATTTTTTTTTTATACAAAGATTGGAATTTGGATAATGAAGATACGTATGTGACCAAAATGCAATAAGAACATAGAAGTAAGACTCAGAAATTCGGTTAGGAATGATGTTTGAAAATGGATACGTTTGAAAAAACATTGCAAGATCTATACTTGGATTCCAATAGTCAACTGTTAGAAATTAAGACGACATAAGAATGATACAGCAACTTAAAAATTGGCAACCAAGTAGGCCATCAACAGTAGCAGAATTTTATTCAATCACAATCACACATCTCATAGCATGGCATGTCTTAAACTGTGCTATTACAATCAACTTTGGTTCAATAAAGAATTCAGAAACAAGCTTGAAGCAACAAAGGCTCACCTAAACATGAAGGGTCAACATGGTTAAGCTACAACACAGGACACGTGTGCACGTCTAACAGCAGATGCAGCATGTCACAGACAGTGCTCAGTGATTCCACAACCAATATCAGTTCTTAGATTTGCACATCCAGTTGATAATGGTAGCAGATAACAGAACAACTAACAAGAGGTAGAGGTTCCACAAATATCCCACCCTTAATGATAGAGATACAAGCACATCAGTACTGAAGACAAGTCTTAAGCATTTGCAATCATCTTCCATCAGTAGTGCCAAGTAAAGTGTCAGCCAATTCTGAATCCAATCTGCCACATTTCCCCCTATCCCATGCCTCATTACCTTCTGCATGAGCCTACCATGGGGAACCTTATCAAACACCTTACTCAAATCCATGGATACCACATCCACTGCTCTGCCTTCATCCACGTGTTTGGTCACCTCTTCAAAGAATTCAATAAGGTTTGTGAGGCATGATCTACCCCTCACAAATCCATGCTGACTATCACGAATCAAACTGTGCCTTTCCAAGTGATCATAAATCCTGCCTGTCAGAACCCTTTCCAATAATTTTCCCACCACTGACGTAAGACTAATTGGTCTGTAATTTCCAGGCTTATCCCTGTTCCCTTTTTTGAACAAGGGAATGACGTTTGCCTCTTTCCAATCTTCTGGCACTATACCCGTGGACAGTGAGGACGAAAAGATCATCGCCAAAGGCCCTGTGATCTCGTCCCTCGCTTCCTATAGTATCCTTGGATAAATCCCATCAGGCCTGGGGCACTTATCTATGTTCAACTTCCTCAGAATTCCTAGCACATCTTCTTTACTAACATCAACCTCCTCTAGCCTACCTGCCTGTTTCACAACGTCCTCGTCTACAACTAGGTCCCTCTCGGTTGTGAATACTGAAGAAAAGTATTCATTAAGGACCTCTCCTATCTCTTTATGCTCTGTGCACAAATTCCCTTTACAATCCTTGATCGGCCCTACCCGTTCTCTGGTCATTCTCTTGTTCTGCACATACATGTAAAAAGCCTTGGAGTTTTCCTTGATCCTATCCGCCAAGATTTTCTCATGCCCCCTTATCGCTCTCCTAAGCCCCTTCTTCAGCTCCTTCCTGGCTAACTTGTATCCCTCTAGAGCCTTTCCTGTTCTTCTTTTCCTGAACCTTACATAAGCCTCTTTCTTCCTCTTAACCAGTCGTTCGACCTCTCTCGAGAACCACTCACTCGACCGCATCTTCTCTGCCTGCTAGGGACAAACATATCGAGTACATGCAGTATGCATTCCTTAAACAATCTCCACATTTCTGTGGCAGTTGGACACACTGAGGCGCATACAGGGGGCAGAGAGTGTGACAGACACTAGCTACAGGGAGGTGGTCACACCACAGGTTCAGTCAGACATATGCAAGGCCACCAGGAGAGGCAGGCAGGTAGTGCAGGATTGTCCTGTGGCTATTCACCTCTCTAACAGGTAAACCATTTTGG
This sequence comes from Ginglymostoma cirratum, assembly GCA_024137785.1. Classification (NCBI taxonomy): domain Eukaryota; kingdom Metazoa; phylum Chordata; class Chondrichthyes; order Orectolobiformes; family Ginglymostomatidae; genus Ginglymostoma; species Ginglymostoma cirratum. Next base: position 9,947,296 of record JAHRHZ010000097.1, read on the forward strand.
ATACTGCTGAGGTGGGATAGCCTCTCAGGGGAGTGTAACAGCAGCAGCCGGGACTGTGTACCACAACTGGGTCTGCTTGTTTCCCTTATTTCCTTAGTATCCATGATTCTCTCCTCAGTAAACACTGAGGAGAAATATTCATTAAAAATCTCCCCCTAGTGGTGGAGGCAAATATACTAGGGGCATTTAAGTCACTTTTAAGCACATGAATGTTTAGGGGGAGGTGATGGCCTAGTGGCATTATCACTGGACGGTTAATCCAGAAACCCAGATAATGTTCTGGGGACCTGTGTTCAAATCCCACCATGGCAGATCATGAAATTTGAATTCAATAAATATCTAGAATTAAGAGTCTAGTGATGACCATGAATCCACTGTCAATTGTCAGGAAAAACCCATGAGGTGGAATTGAACCCAGGTTCCTGACTCTGTAAGGCAGCAGCACTATCCACTGTGACACCCTACTGAGCTGGAAATTTGGCATAAAGTACCAAATGCAATCAGAAATTTGAATCTATATCTAAACCATTAAATGTAAGGAGGAGGGTTGAGGTTCTGCAGTCAGAGTTTAAGGAACTAGTGAGATATCCAAAAAAACATGTTCAGAGTTGTAATCTTACAGTTATTTCCATTTCCACACAAGAGTAACGGTAGAAATAGGAGATAAAACAAGTTAATACAGGACTAAAGACCTTGTGCAGGAGGAAGGTCTTCTGTTCTCTGTGGCACCAGGACAAGTTCTGTCTACATATTCTGGGTTATGGAATCATAGAATTTTACACTACAGAGGAGACCATCATGTCTGTACCGGCTCCCAATAATAGCTACCCAGCTGGTCCCATTCTCTAGCTCTATCTCTGTAGCCCACTAAATTTATCACTTTCAAATAGCTTTCATTCGAAATCCTCTCTTAAACCTGTCTCCACCATCCCCCCAAGCAGCATATTCCAAATTCTAGCAACTCTGAGTAATGAGGTTTCTCTTCATTTCACTTCTGGCTCCCTTGCTGACAATCTTGATATTGTGACCCCTAGTTACTGACATATCAACTAAAGTTTTAGGATCATACAGCACAGAAACAGACCCTTCAGTCCAACTCATACATGCCAACCAAGTTTCCCAAACTAAGCTAGTCCCATTTGCCTGTGTTTGGCCCATATAACTTTAAACTTTTCCTACTCATGTACCTGTCTAAATGTCTTTTGAATGTTGTAACTGTACCTGCATCTATCACTTCCTCTGGCAATTCATTCCACGTATGAACTGCTCTCTGTATGAAAAAGTTGCCCCTCAGGCCCCTTTTAAATTTTTCTCCTCCGCATTAAAAAATGCTTCCAAGTTTTGAACTTCCCTTCCCCAGGGAACAGGCCTTTGCTATTCAACTTATCTATCCCCTCATGATTTTATAAACTTCTTTAAGGTCACCCCGCAACCTCCTATGTTCCTGCATCCTGTCAAAATTATTCATAATTTTGAACATGTCAATAAAGTCACCTTTTAACCTTCTCTGCAGCAAAGAGAATAAGCCCATTTTTTCTCTAATCTTTCCATGTGTCCAAAATCTCCAATTCCTGGTATCATTATTTGAACCCGCTCCAGGGCTTTAACATACTTCCTTAAATAAGCTGCCTCGAACTGCACATAATACGTGAACTGTGGCCTGACCAGTGACTTGTAGCATCAAATTGTAGAGTTGTACCTGAACAGAGTTGGAACCTGCATCATTGTGGGCAAGTTACTAGTATAACGCGGATGGTTTAAACAAATTTGATTTGGGGTTAGGTGCAAAGATGAATATGGACATTTTTCCCTCCCCACCTTTATCTGCTTTCCAGAGGGACCACTCTCTCCAGAACTCCCTTGTCTGCTCCACAGTCCCCTCCAGCCCCACCACACCCAGCACTTTACCCTGCAACCGCAGAAAGTGCTACACCTGCCCCTACACCTCCCCCCTCACCCACATCTCAGGCCCCAAGAAGACTTTCCACATTAAGCAGATGTTCACCTGCATATCTGCTAATGTGGTATAATGTATCTGCTGTTCCCGTTGTGGCCTCCTCTACATTGGGGAAACCAAGTGGAGGCTTGGGGACCGCTTTGCGGAACACCTACGCTCGGTTCGCACTAAACAACTTCACCTCCCAGTCGCAAACCATTTCAACTCCTCCTCCTATTCCTCAGACGACATGTCCATCCTGGGCCTCCTGCAGTGCCACAATGATGCCACCCGAAGGTTGCAGGAACAGTACCTCATATTCCACTTGGGAACCCTGCAGCCCAATGGTATCACTGTGGTCTTCACAAGCTTCAAAATCTCCCCTTCCCCTACCGCATCCCAAAACCAGCCCAGCTTGTCCCCATCTCCCTAACCTGTCCTTCCGCCCACCTATCCCCTCCTCCCACCTCAAGCCCCACCCCCATCTCCTACCTACTAACCTCATCCCGCCCCCTTGATCTGTCCGTCCTCCCTGGACTGACCTATCCCCTCCCTAACTCCCAACCTACACTCACCTTTACTGGCTCCATCCCAGCCTCTTTGGTTGGTCTGTCTCCTCTCCACCTATTTTCTCCTCTATCCATTTTCTATCCACCTCCCCCTCTCTCCCTATTTATTTCAGAACCCCATTCCCCTCCCCCATTTCTGAAGAAGGGTCCAGGCCCAAAATGTCAGCTTTCCTGCTCCTCTGATGCTGCTTGGCCTGCTGTGGTCATCCAGCTCTACACCTTGTTATCTCAGATTCTCCAGCATCTGCAGTTCCTACTATCTATGGAAATAGAACATAGAACATAGAACATAGAACAATACAGCGCAGAACAGGCCCTTCGGCCCTCAATGTTGCGCCGACCTGTGAACTAATCTAAGCCCATCCCCCTACACTATCCCATCATCATCCATATGCCTATCCAAGGACTGTTTAAATGCCCCTAATGTGGCTGAGTTAACTACATTGGCATGCAGGGCATTCCATGCCCTTACCACTCTCTGAGTAAAGAACCTGCCTCTGACACCTGTCTTAAATCTATCACCCCTCAATTTGCAGCTATGCCCCCTCGTACTAGCCGACATCATCATCCTGGGAAAAAGACTCTCGCCGTCCACCATATCTAATCCTCTGATCATTTTGTATGTCTCTATTAAATCCCCTATTAAATACATGGTTTTTGTTTTATTCATTCACAGGACAAAGGTATTGCTGGCTGGATCAGCACTTATCATCCATTCCTAATTGCCCAGAGGGCAGTTAAGAGTCAACCACGTCACTACAGGTTTGGAATCACATGGAGGCTGGACCAGGTAAGAATGGAAGTTCACATGAGTGAACCAGATGGGGTTTTCCACTAATTGACAATGGATTCATGGTAACAATTAGATTCTTAATTACAGATTTTTCTTAAATTTAAATTCCACCATCTGCAATGACAGGATTCAAACCTGGGTTCCCAGGACATTACCTGGGTGTCTGAATTAACAGTCCAGGGATAATACCATTAGGCCATCCCCTAAAATATGAGCTGGAGTGGGCAATTTGTGCACCCCAAATTCCCCCACCACAAGACTGCTCTCCAAGCCAACTAGATCATGGCAATTTTCTCATACTATCCTCGTATCCTTTGATATCATTAATACATAGAAATCTACCAAGCTTTCTCTTAAACATACTCAACAACTGGCCCTCCATAGCCTTTATGGTAAATGATTCCTAAGATTCACCATCCTCTGAGAGAAGATGTTCCTCCTCATCACAGTTCCACTGGTAGTCTCTTACCTTGAGGCTGTGTCTTCTGGTTTTGGTCTGCCTCCCCACTCTCCTCATCAGAGGAAACTTCCTGCCTGCCTCAACCTTATTGAGCACTGTAAAAATGCTATGTGTTTTAATGAGATTACTTCTCATTTGTCTAAACACTGTAGAATACAGCCACAGAGTCATCAATCTCCCCTTATGGGCCAGTCCCACATAATGAGGAATCAATCCATTGAACCTTTGCTTTTCTGACATTATATCCTTCCTCATGTAAGGTGATCAGAAGTGTACACAATATTCCATCTGCAGAACCAACGCTCTATAAGTTGCCGTAAGCCTTCTTTGCTCCTCTGCTCGTAATACCGGGCAAAAGGAAGGTGATTGTGGTTGTGGTTATCGAAGGTCAACTACCTCAATTCCAGGACATCTCTGCAGGTCTTATTTGGGTTAGTGTTCTGGGCACAACCAAATTCAGCTACTTTTATCAATGTCCTTCTCTCAATCATAAAAGGCAGAAGCGGGATGTTCACTGATGATTACACAATGCTCATTACCATTTGCGACTCTTCACATAATGAGAGTCCATGCCCAAATGCAGCTAAATTTGGACATATCCAGGCTTGGGCTGACAAGTGGCAAATAACATTCATGCACCCACACAAGTGCCAGGCAATGACCATCTACAACAACAGAGAATCTAACCATCAACCCTTGACATTTAACAAACAATGAACAAAGAGCAGTATCGCACAGGACAGTTATTCAGCCCACCAAGCCTGCGCTGACACACGGAGCCTTTCTAAACAAAAAACCTTTTTCCTATACATCCCAAGCACCCTCCAAATCAAGCAACAACCTGGTTAAAAAAAAGGAACAAAAACAGAATGGAAAATCTCAGCAGATCTGGCAGCATCTGTGAAGAAAAATCAGAATTAATATTTCAGGTCCAGTGATCCTTCTTCAGGACATTCTGAGGAAGGGTCACTAGACCCAAAACGTTAACTCTGATTTTTCTTCACAGATACTGCCAGACCTGCTGAGCTTTTCCAGCAACTGTATTTTTGTTCCTGATTTACAGAGTTCACAGCTCTTTCGGTTTTTAACATCCTAATAAACCTTTCTGTTCCCTCTCCAAAGCCTCCTTGGCCATCTTATCTACTTGTATTGTCACTTTCTGGGAACTGTGGGCCTATAGGCCTAGATCCTTCTCAATGTTAATGTTACTAAATATTCTGCAATTTATTATCTACTTCCCTCCTGCATTCGACCTTCAAAACGCATTACCTTGCATTTGGCTGGATTAAATTCCACCTGTTATTTCTTTGCCCAAGACACAAGTTTATCTATATCCTGCTGTATCCTCTGGCAAGCCTCCTCACTATCCACAGCTCCCTCAATCTTTGTGTTGTCCACAAACTCACTAATCAGACCACCTGCATTCTTCTCCAAATCTATTATACAAGTATTACAAACAACGGGGGTCCAGCACGTATGCCTGTGGAACACTACTGGTCACTGGTCTCTCGTGAGACAAATGCTCTTCCGCCACTACTCTCTGTCTTCTAAGACTAAGCCGGCTCTGTAAACATCTTGCCAGCTCACTGCATACCGCTGTGACTTCACCTTTTATATCAGCCTGCCATGAGGGACCTTTCATTGCTAAAGTCCATACAGACAACAAACACTGCCCTGCCCTCATCAATCATCTTTGTCATTTCCTTAAAAAACTCAATTAAGTTTGTGAGATGCGACATCCGTCCACACAAATCCATGCTGTCTATCAGTAATAAGTCAATATTTTTCCAAATCCTGTCCTTAAGAGTCTTTTCCAATAATTTCCCTACCACTGATATAAGGCTCACAGGCCTGTATCTTCCCAGATTATCCTTGTTGCCTTCTTCCACAAAGGAACAACATTGGCTATGCTCCAGTTCTCTGGGACCTTTCATGTGACTAAAGAGGAAACAAAGATTTTGTACAAGTCCCTGGAATTTTCTCCCTCACTTCCTTCAATATTCTGGAATAGATTGCATCAAGTCCTTGAGCCTTGTCTCCCTTAATGCTTTTCAGAATACACAATATCTCCTCGTCCTTAATATTGAAATGCCCTGGAATACTAACAAACCACTCTCTAGACTCCTCATCTAAGAGCTCTGTCTGTCTTCAGCTTCCTAATCCTTACATCTGCCTCATTTTTCTTTTTGACTAAGCTCACAATTTCTTTTTGTTTCCAAGTTTTCCAAATCTTGCATTACCATCATTGATTTCCCAACTATCAATATCTTGGAGTTACCATTCTCTAGAAAGTGAAATGGACTAGCTACATAAATACTGTAACTACTTGAGTAGGTCAGAAGCTGCAAATACTGCAAATAACTTGCCTTGCAACCAAAGCCTGTCCACATTCTAAAAGGCACAAGTCAGGTGTGTGATGGGTACAATCGTGGAATGATGAGATAATCAATTTGGGCAAGTGCAATAGGTACATGGAAACATCTGCAAGTTCTCCTCTAAGCCATTCATTATCCTAACTTGGAAATATATCACTGTTCCGTTAGTGCTGTTGGGTCAAAATCCTAGAACATGCTTCCTAATAAAATTGTGGGTCTTTCTATGTCAAATAGACTACAATGGTTCAAGAAGGCAGCTCACCAGCACCTGCTAAATGACAACTAGCAATAGGCAATAAATGATAGCCAAGCCAGCAATACACACTTCCTATGAATGAAAAAAACTCCCGTGGTCTGCCACAGACATTGAATTAACCATATGGACAAACACAAAGTTGAGAACCATAGGTCTATAATATGTAATGAAAGTTTTGTGAAGTTATTGCAATAGATCCTCCCAACTAACCTATCCCTCAATTTACTGCTGCCCCCCCACTGAGCTATACGTATGACAAAGATTTCTGACAATGTTTTATGTAAAACAGGAATAACTATTTATGATGAATGAAAAGCACTTTGCCATTCCTAGAATTTTGTAATGAGGTAAACACTTAAAATTGCGTCTTAAAACTCTTAACTGGTCATAGGGATGTACAGCATGGAAACAGACCCTTTAGTTCAACTTGTCCATGTTGATCATATATCCTAAATTACTGTAGTCCCATTTGCCAGCATTTGACCCATATCCCCCTAAACCTTTGTTATTCATGTACCCATCCAGATGTCTATTAATTGTTGTAATTGTCCCAGCCACCAACACTTCTTTTGGCAGTTCATTCCATACACGCACCACCTTCTGCATGAAAAATTTGCCCCTTAGCTCCCTTTTAAACCTTTCCCTTCTCACCTTAAACCTATGACCTCTAGTTTTGAACTCCCCTATCCTGGGGGGAGAAAAACTTTGGCTATTCACCTTATCCACGCCCCTCATGATTTTATAAAATTCTTTAAGGTCATCCCTCAGCCTCCAACACTCCATGGAAAATAACCCCAGCCTATTCAGCCTCTCCCTATAGCTCAAACTCTCCAACCCTGGCAACATCTTTGTAAATCTTTTCTGAATCTTTTCAAGTTTCACAACATTCTTCCTATAGCATGGAGGCCAGAATTAAATGCAGTATTCCAAAAGTGGCCTAACCAATGTCCTGTACAAATGCAACAAATGTCCTAACTCCTACACTCAATGCATTGACCAATAAAGGCAAGCATACCGAATGCATACCAAATCATTTCTGAAGAAGAGTCCCAACCTGAAACGTCAGCTTTCCTGCTCCTCTGATGCTGCCGGGCCTGCCATGTTCCTCCAGCTCCACATTGTGTCATCCTGATGCTATTAGGATGGTGTCACAATCTGGTGAACGACTGACCACTCTTTACTTGCAGATCTATGAGGGGGTCTCCACTTCCTCTTCAGCACTCCATCTTTTATAGAGTCAAACAACACGGAAGCAGACTCTTCGGTTCAATCAGTCCATGCTGAACATAATTCCAAACTAAACTAGCCCTACCTGCCTGCTCCTGGCCCTTTTCCCTCCAACCTTTCCTATTTATATACTTATCCAAATGTCTTTTAAATGTTGTAATTATACCCACATCCACCACTTCCTCAGAAGTTCACTCAACACATGAACTACCCTTTATGTAAAAAAAAAATTGCTGGTCATGTCTTTTTTAAATCTCTCTCCTCTCATCTTAAAAATATGTCCCCGAGTCTTGAAATCCCCCATCTTACGAAAAAGACAACTACCACTAACTCTATCTATACCTCTCATTACTTTATATATTTCTGTAAGGTCCCCTCTCAACCTCCTAGGGTCCAATGAAAAAAGTCCGTGCTTTTCCAGCCTTCCTTTATAACTGAAACCTTCCATACCCGGCAACATCCTGGTAAATCTCTTCTGAATCCTCTCCAGCTTGATAATGTCCTTCCTATACGTGGACAACCAGAACTAGACACAGTATTCCAGAAGGGGTCTCACCAATGAGCTGTGCAACCTTAACATGACTTTCCAACTCCTCTACTGAAAGAACTAAACAATGAAGGCAATTGTGTCAAATGCTTTTTAACCACGCTGTCTATATATAATGCAAACTTCAAAGAATTATAGACATGGTGGTTAAAAAGGCATTTGGCACGCTTGCCTTCATTGCTCAGTCCTCATGTAATAACATTCTTCATCTCCCTCCACTTCAACCTAAAAATGGGCCACCTGTGCTAATTTAGTTAGTTCGGAGCCCAACTTTTGGGTGTCAGTTATGAAGCAACGTGAAACAAGATTGCGGCAGAGGGCTCACCTGTTCCTTTTCCTTTTTCATTTTTTTCCTCTTTGCTACAGTTTTTCTTCCCCTCCTCCTAACTTTTAACTTCTTAAAGTACCCTACCTAGAGAATGGAGGTGAGTCTGAAACGTGGGAGACAAGTTGCTGCCGGAGCCTGGACAGTGAGAAAAGCGAGCATGGGCCAAGTCCCAGAAGCAAGCCCTGGGCTGGAGCCTGGAATGGGAGCAGAGCAAGTGTGGGCTGGCCAGGGGAAGGACTCCTGGAGGCGAGACAAGGACAGAGGCCAGCATGTGGTGGCAGCAAGGCCTTGTGTTCTGAAGCCCAACGGGCATAGACTTAGTAAAAAAGGAATTTCACTTGAGTACTTTAAAGATACTTTTTTTTATCATTCTGGACTTTTAAACTCTGTATTCCCATGTTGGTCTTTTTTAAAAATTATTTCAATTTTCTAACAGCACTTAAAGTATCTGTACCTAGAAACCCTGTATCTAAGATGGGGCCGAGAGGTGTCTTTACAAACTTTTCACTGCAATTATTCAAGTGCACGTGACAATAAAGGCTATTCTATTCAATTAATGTCGTTGTCTAGAACACTCCATCTAGTCCTTTCTTCTTCCCCACAGTAGTTTCAGCCACGCTTTCTCCTGTTTGTAGTGTGTCTAGGTCCTCCGCTGATTTTTCACATTGAGCCATTGTTCGGGTCATTATGCAACCTAGGCTGATACCTGGAACAGTATTTTCTAGTGGTCCTGTCTCATCGCTAACCCCTTGCGCCTCTTTTATGAGACGTAAGGTGACTACTTTCAGTCCTGTCAGGTCATTCCCTAACAGCAGATCTATTCCTCTAATTGACAAAGTGTCTATCACCCCTACTATTACATACCCTGACATGGTGTTACAATGCAGCCTTACCCTATATTGTGGAACTGGAGTGTGCACTTCTCCCACCCTACTTAAAACTGCCTTAGTCTTCATCATACTTTCAGGTGGAAAGACTAAACCATCCTTCAACAGGTTTGAACACACCCCCCATCTCTCATTTTCATTTAGAAGTAAAAGGCCTCACAGTAACATTTGACAAAAATCCCTGATACTCTTCACTTATTTTGTTTACTCCTGCCTTTTTTAGAGGATTCACCACCTTCATTTTTTTTTACCAGAGTCACTGTTAGTGACTGACTCGGGTTGTTTACTTCCTTAATTCATTCTCCCATTTCTCTTTGTTGAATGGCCCCAATTGGTTTCCCATGCAGCTCCCAGCAAGTTGCCTTGTTGTGCATTATCTTATCACAGTGAAAACACTTGGTTTCCTGCTGCCTTCTCCTCTCTTGACTGATACTTCTGTAGCTTGAGGCAGCGATTTATGAGCACTCCCAGCTGTTCCTTCCATAACTTGGCTAACTGCCTTCCTCTTATTCTCCTACTTGCTGTTTTTCCACAACCTCTGGCATTGATGGAATGAGGGCTTATGGATCAGCTCATAGTCTTCAGCCATCTGTGCTGCTTACTTAGCATTACCAGCTTTCTGTTCATCTATATGCCTTCTAACTGCAGTTGGTGAAGAGTTTTTGCACTTCTCCAACAAACAATGTCTTTTAACTTTTCATAGGTTGTTTCAACCCTGGATGCCCTCAACCATCTGTCAAAACTGGTCTGTTTATCCCTCGTGAATTCTAAGTATGTCTCCCCTGACTGTTTTCTTAGATTTCTAAACCTTCGATTATAAGCCTCCAGTGCCGTTCACACATTTTAAACATTGCTATTTTCACAGTCTCGTATCACAGTCTCTTAAACCAACGAGTCCTCCTCTGACAGAGTTTTAAACGCTTCCTGTGCTTTTCCAGCAACTTTGCTCTGCTGAGGCTAATGCTACTTTCTCAAAGGACAGGAAGAATGCATCTACATCTTTTCCTTAGAGCTTCGGCAGCATCTGCGCTACCTTGAACATTTCCTGGCTCAACCTCAAATTTTGACCAGGAATCCAACATCTATGCTTCCTACAACTTCTGAGTTAATCTGTCCCATCTGTATTAGCTTTAAGTTTAGCAGTCTATCTTTCTCTTTCTCTTTCTCTCTGGCTTCAGCCTCCAGCTCCATTTCACTTTGTGCTAGCTGTTGGTCTCTCTCTTCTCTTCCTTCCTGAGCTTCCCATTCAAACTTCTTAATTTCTTCATCATAGCTACTCAACTCTACCTGTTCCTACACTATCAACCTCAGTTCCACAACTGTTGCTTCCCTTCAACTCTGTTTCTTGAGTAGGTTAAAGGTGCTATCAGCTCTGCTAACTGTGCCTTACTTGTTTTTGGTGGGATTGCCTACCCAAGGTCTCCTGCAGCTTTGGACAGGTCCTTTTTGTTTTGTCCCATCACTGTATCCATGAATCGTTCTGTTAATCCATGGTAGCTTAGACAATTTCTATTTCCATTGTCATTTTATTCTTCAAAAATGAATTACTAAAAGCTTTTATTTTTCATACAGTAATTCCTGTATTACTCTTGATGTTTAAGGTTCCAAAGTACAGACATAGAATTTAGAATCCCTACAGTGTGAAAACAGGCCCTTTGGCCCAACAAGTCCACACTGAGCTTTGGAGCATCCCACCCAGACCCATCCCCCTACAACCCACACATCCCTGAACACTATGGGCAATTTAGCATGGTCCAATCCACCCAGCCTGCACATCTTTGGACTGTGGGAGGAAACTGGAGCAAACCCATGCAGACACAGGGAGAATGTGCAAACTCCACACAAACAGTCACCTGAGGCTGGAATTGAACCCAGGTCCCTGGTGCTGTAAGGCTACAGTGCTAACCACTGAGCCACCGTGCCGCCCCTAGTTATGCAACAAACTCTGATTCAACCACATGAACAAACGCCAAGCGGAGAACCACAGATCCATAACATGTGATGAAAGCTTTGTGAAGTTATCGCAATAACTCCTCTCAAATGGTCTGTCCCAATTCACTGCCTTGAGCTGGGCTTATTACGAAGACTTCGGATACCATTTGTTTTATGTATGACAGGATTAACTATTTATTAAGAACAAGAAATATTTAACAAAAATTCTAGGAATGGCAATGATTCAAACTCTTTAGAACAAAGAACAAAGAAAATTACAGCACAGGAACAGGCCCTTCGGCCCTCCAAGCCTGCGCCGATCCAGATCCTCTATCTAAACCTGTCACCTATTTTCCAAGAATCTGTATCCCTCTGCTCCCTGCCCACAAACTAACTACCTGGACCATAACCCCAAAATCCCCTTATCTTCCAGACCGACAGTTAAACCTGACAGACAAGACAGATGGTTAGTAGTGGAGGGTAGATATTAGGTTAAAGATTGGAAGAGAGAATGGTGATAAGCCATGTGGCTGGTCTCAGAATATTTGAATCACAGCCTAGCAGTTCTGACTTCCAAATGTGTTAAACCCCTCTAAGCAGATCTGTGACAGTTCGGTGAGGAAAGAGCTGAAACCTTTGAAAGAGTACAGATTTGGGTTTGTTCCTTCTTCTCGGCAGTCTCCTCGTGGAACCCTACCAATGGGACATTCATGATATGGCTCTTTGCCAAAAATGCTCCTCCAGTCAATTTTTACCACTGCAGCCAATGGCCTAGTGGTATAATTGCTAGGCTGTTAATCCAGAGACCCTGGTAATATCCTGGGGGCCCGGGTTCAAATCCCACCACGGCAGATTGTGGAATTTGAATTCAATAAAACAAACTGGAATTAAGAATCTGCCGATGACCATGAAATTATTGTCAATTGTCAGAAAAACTGATCTGGTTCACTAATGCCCTTCAGGGAAAGAAATCTGCCATCCTCACCTGGTCTGACCTAAATGTGACTCTAGACCCACAGCAATGTGGTTAACTCCCAGCTGCCCCCTGAAATGGCCTAGCAAGCCATTCAGTCTTATCAATCGCTACAAAGTATCAAATAAATGAAGTTGATGAATTATCTGGCACTGGAATTATCTAGGCACTGGAAAAGACTACATGTACCCTGCATCTGGGGGCTGGTGCCACAATTGGGAGAGCTGTCTCACAGGCTATTCAAGCAACAGCATGACATAGTCATACTCATGTAATCATACCTTACAGACAATGTCCCAGACATCGCCATCGCCATCACCATCTCTGGATATGTCCTGTCCCACCAGCAGGACAGACCCAGCAGAGGTGGCACAGTGGTAGACAATTGGGAAGGAGTTGCCCTGGGAATTCTCAACACTGACTCTGGACCTCATGAAGTCTCATGGCTTCAGGTTAAACATGAGCAAGGAAACCTGCAAAAACCACTCCCAAACATCCCAGATATCCTCTCATTTCAAGGACTGCAAATCCCCCCCTTCGGTGGTCAAAAATGCTCTCGATCGCATCTCTTGCATCACCTATACCTCTGCCCTCACATCCCCTCCCCCCAACAAAAATAAAGACAGAATCTCCCTTGTCCTCACCTATCACCCCACTAACTTCTGTATCCAACGTACCATTCTCCGCCACTGACAATCTGACCCCACAACCAAAGATATATTTCCCTCCCCACCCCTATCAGCCTTTTGTAGGGACCGCTCGCTCTGAGACTCCCTCATCCACTCCACACTCTCCACCAGCCCCACTGCCCCTGGCACCTTTCCCTGCAACCGCAGGAAGTGCTACACCTGCCCCTACACCTCCCCACTCATCTCCATTCAAGGCACCAAACAAACCTTTCACATCAGACAGAGGTTCACCTGCACATCTGTCAATGTGGTCTACTGCATCCGCTGCTCCTGCTGTGGCCTCCTGTACAACAGTGAGGCCAAACAGAGGCTAGGACACCACTCTGTAGAGCACCTGCGCTCTGTTCGCGACAAACAACACCTTCCAGTTGCAAACCATTTCAACTCCCCCTCCCACTCCATGGGGTACATGTCCATCCTGGGACTCCTCCTGTGTCACAATGACGCCACCCACAAACTGGAGGAGCAGCACTTCATATTCTGCCTTGGGAGCTAACAGCCCAATAGCCTAAATGTGGGTTCTAACAGTTTCAAAATCTCCACTCCCCTGGCCTCATCCCACGACCAACCCTCCCTCTCAACCCGTCTCCTTGACCTGACACAACCTGTCCATCTTCTCTCCCACATATCTGCTCCTCCCACCTCACTGACCAATCTCCACCATTCCCTACCTGCACTCACCTATCACCATCCCACCTACCTTCCCCAGCCCCACCCCTCCTCTATTTATTTCAGAGTTCCCTTCCCCCTCCCCATTTCTGAAGAAGGGTCCTGACCCGAAACGTCAACCTTCCTGCTCCTCTGATGCTGCTGGCCTGCTGTGTTCCTCCAACTCCACACTGTGTTATCTCAGACTCCAGCATCGGCAGTTCTTACTGTCTCTTTGAGACAGGAAGTGTTTTTTTTTCCTTAAAGTGTAGCATTTATTTTCTTGCAGGAGGAAGAGCGATGAATGATGTAATTATGTGCAAGAGTTTATACCCCACCCCCTTTTGGAATCCGTAGTAGATCGATAAAAATTAACCATTCTTCTTGACATGGAATGGATGGATACTTTCTTCAGAAATTTTGAGTCCAAATATGATGTTATTTTACTGCTACTAGTTATTTAGCTGCTACTAGGGTGAAATAATCTGAGGATAGAGAACTGGAGGATAAAAAAAAAACGTAAATTAAGAGAGTACTAATTGGGCTATGAAGGCAGAAAATAACCAAGGGAAAATTAATAAACTAGCAGCAGTTGTTACAGGGAATACACGCAGACAGAGAGCCTGTCCGAAGCAGCTAAAGGAAGAGTGTGCTTGAAGCATGTCAACTCTTGGAAATAACACAAAAGTATCATATCCCTTACCAGCCACAGAGCTCAAGTATGGTAGAGAGAATGAATAGATCGCTGAAAAATGCTCTGACCAAGGCAATGATAGGAGAAGAGGTTAAATGGACCCTTTCCCTACCAGTCATTCTGATGGGCCAGAGGTCAAGGGCCACTGAACTAACACCCTTTGAGCTCACAACAGGACAAGCAATGACACTCTCCCAGGCCTACCTGATTTGAGCGGTGGGAGTGGTGAAAGCGTGAGCCAGGGGGCAGCCAGGCAGATAAGATTTTTGCTTATAAAAACTTACGTCGTGAGTCAGCAGCCTACTTGATTCGAGCGGCAGGTTTGGTGAGAGCGCGAGCCAGGAAGTGAACTATTATATTCAGGCACAAAAACAAAGTTGCTGGAAAAGCTCAGCAGGTCTGGCAGCATCTGTGAAGGAGAAAACAGATTTAACGTTTCAGGTCCAGCGACCCTTCTTCAGAACTGTATTCAGAACTCAGAATTATATTCGGGCATTGTCTAAACCCAAAACACTACAGGTGTAGTGTCTCCCACCCTCCTCTAACCCAATAAAAGACTGTGGAGGGTCGGAAAAGGAAAGGTAAGGGTTTTTTTTCTTTATCCTTTTGGAAATCTCAAGTAGAGGGAATTTTTTTTCCTTTTCTTGCCTTTTTTTTCCTGCAGGAAGCTGTCGGAGGGAGGAAAATATCAACAAATTTAATTAACTCATTGTAATAAATTAATAAAGTAATTAACTAAGTAGAAATGGCTGGACAGGTGATGTGTTGTAGCTGTATGATGTGGGAGCTGGCTGATCCCATTGCGAACTGCAGTGACCACATCTGCAGTAAGTGTTGGTTGCTCGAGCAACTTCGGCTCAGAGTTGATGAGCTAGAATCGGAACTTCAAACACTGCGGCACATCCGGGATGGGAGAAGTACCTGGACACTTTGTTTCAGGAGGCAGTCACACCTGGTAGATTAAGTAATTCAAATTTGGTCAGTGGCCAGGGACAGCAGGGTGTGACTGTAAGCGAGGCAGGTAGAGGGATCCTGCAGTCAGGAACAGAGGAGCCTCAGCTCTTGACCTTGTCCAACAGGTACAAGGTACTTTCTCCCGGCATGGATGAGGAAAAGGGTTGTATGCAGAATGAGCCAACTGACCACTGCACTGTGGTACAGGAGGCCATTCAAGAGAGGGGAGAAAAAAGACAAATGGTAGTGGTGGGGGATTCTTTAATTAGGGGGATAGATAGTATAATTTGTAAGCAGGATCAAGAGTCCCACATGGTGTGTTGCCTGCCCAGTGCCAGGGTAAGGAATATCTCTGACTGACTTGAAAGGATATTGGAGTGGGAGGGGGTGGATCCAATTGTTATGGTCCACGCTGGAACAAACAACATAGGCAAGACTAGGAAAGAGGGCCTGTTCAGAGATTATCAGGAGCTAGGAACCAAATTAAAGAACAGGTCCTGAAGGGTTATAATTTCCAGATTACTGCCCGAGCCACGTGCTAATTGGCACAGGGACATGAGAATAATGGAAGTAAACAAGTGGCTAAAAGAGTGGTGCAGGAAAGAGGGGCTCCTTTTCATGGGGCACTGGCATCAGTATTGGAACAGGAGGGATCTGTACCGTTGGGGTGGTCTCCACCTGAACCGAGCTGGAACCAATGTTCTAGCGAAAAGGGTAAATTGGCTGGTCAACAGGATTTTAATACAGGACTGAAGGTGTTATATCTGAATGCATGCAGTATAAGGAATAAGGTAAATGAGCTTGTGGCACAAAATTGAAACTGGCAGGTATGACGTGGAAAGCATCACAGAGATGTGGCTGTGAGGGGATCAGGATTGGGAACTGAATATCCAAGGATATACATCCTTGATAGGCAGGTGGGCCGAGGGGGCTGTTAAGCAAAATAAGAACTCGTGGTGTTAGAGGCAAGGTGCTAGCATGGATAGAAAATTGGCTGTCTGGCAGAAAGCAGAGAGTGGGGATAAAAGGGTCTTTCTCAGGATGGCAACCACAAGTGGTGTTCTGCAAGGGTCAGTGTTAGGACCACAACTTTTCACTTTATACACTAATGATCTAGAAGAAGGAATTGTGCGCATTCTGGCTAAGTTTGCAGATGATACAAAGGTAGGTGGAGGGCCAGGTAGTATTGAGGAGGTGGGGAGGCTGCAGAAGGATTTGGACAGGTTAGGAGAGTGGGCAAAGGAGTGGCAGATGGAGTACAATGTGGGAAAGTGTGAGGTCATGCACTTTGTTAAGAAGAATAAAAGCATGGACTATTTTCTAAATGGGGAGAAAATTCAAAAGTCTGAAGTGCAAAGAGACATGGGAGTTCTAGTCCAGGAATCTCTCAAGGTAAACTTGCAGGTTGAGTCAGTAGTCAGGAAGGCAAATGCAATGTTGGTATTTATTTTGAGAGGACTAGAATATAAAAGCAGGGATGTACTCCTGAGGCTTTATAAGGCTATGGTCAGGCCACATTTGGAGTATTGCATGCAGTTTTGGGCCCCATATCTCAGGAATGATGTACTGGCCCTGGAGCGGGTTCAGAGGAGGTTCATGAGAATGGTCCCAGGAATGGAAAGCTTAACATATGAGGACCTTTTGAGGACTCTGGGACTACACTCATTGGAGTTTAGAAGGATGAGGGGGGATCTAATTGAAACTTGCAGAATATTGAATGGCCTGGACAGTGTGGATGTTGGGAAGCTGCTTCCATTGGTAGGAGAGAATAGGATGCGAGGACACAGCCTTAGAGTAAAGGGAAAACCTTTTAGAACGGAAATAAGGAGAAACTTCTTCAGCCAGAGACTGGTGAATCTATGGAATTCACTGCCACAGAAGGCTGTTGAGGCCAGGTTTTTGAGTACGTTTAAAACTGAGACAGATAGGTTCTTGATTATCAAGGGGATCAAGGGTTACAGGGAGAAATCGGGAGAATGAGGTTGAGGAACTTATCAGCCATGATTGAATGGCGGAGTAGGCTCAATGGGCTGAATGGCCTAATTTCTGCTCCTATGTCTTATGGACTTAATCACAGGAGGAGCAGAACTGACTAACAGTGAGGGACAACTCTGGGATTATATGAAATCCCTCTGTAAGCATTTACACATAGCTCACTGTAAATTTAAGCATTTACACACACTTTACAGATGGGGACGAGACCAGCAGCTTGCCCAGGACTGGGAGTCTAAGAAACGCCCAGGACTTGGCATGGTGGCTCAGTGGTTAGCACTGCTGCCTCAGAGCGCCAGGGACCCAAGTTTGATTCCACCCTCGGGTGTCTGTCTGTGTGGAGTTTGCACATTCTCCCTGTGTCTGCGTGGGTTTCCTCTCACAGTCCAAGGATGTGCAGGCTAGGTGGACTGGCCATGCTAAATTGCCTGTAGTGTTCAGGGATGTATAGATGGGATGGGTCTGAGGGTTGGTGTGGACTTGTTGGGCCAAAGGGCCTGTTTCCACACTGTAGGGATTCTATGATTCTATGATCTAGAAATACCAGCCCTGGGATCAAAAGCCCCAGGACCCTTGTCCATCTGGTAGGATGGACCTCATTAATAGGTAACAGGAGCACACTTGTGAATGAAGATGGAATTGGTAAACAGAGACATCCTACCAAGCTAAGGGTATAAAGGGGTCAATAGTATAACAATCCAGTCTGCTCAGCTGGTATGCTGTCTCTTTCTCTCTCTCTCGCAGGTTTTAAAAGGCCATCACCTGCAATTACCAACAAGCAGCAGATACAGAATCCTCAACCTCAGGACGGCAGCAGGAACAGATAAAGATCGCATGTAAATATGTGTGATGTGGCTGCTCAGTGGTGATTGTAATTAAAAATATTATATTAGCCTACGCATGAAAACGCCAATCCTCCATGGGCTCCTTTTAATTTTGATCCCATCGGAGGCTGACAGGCAAGTCGAGGAATGGGACTTTAATATCAATACTTTTTTGTACATGTCATATGCCTGTGCTAAACATAATATCTCCAGTTGCTGGGTGTATATGCACATCCCAGTATACTCTAAGGGAAGTATACCCCTGCGACCTATCCCTTTTAAAGCCTTGGCAGTAGCCACATGAGTATTGAGACAGAATAGTACCATAGGGCATGGTTTTGGGGAGGGATACAAATGCCCAAATGGGGCAGGAAGATAGATCATCAACGCCATCTGCTAGTGGGTCCAGTGGAAGTCAGCAGGGTATGACCTGGCCACCTTTGCAGAGTGGTACCAACCCAACTATAAGACTTCACAACAGCCTCCCTTTGTCACACTGACTAACACTTCAGGAATAGGGAAGCCCACCAGTGTGATTTGCTTAGAAAGAACAGATTCTAAAGGGCTGAAAGTGGAAATTAGTAATTGTATTCAGACATACAATGTTACCCTTCTGTGTCGTCAATTTGGCAATGGCACCTGGTTGACCTTTGGGAATTGCACGAGTGAGGGAATGTTCTAACAATGCTAGCACCTCAGATTTATTACCCAGTTTACCCCATATAACAGCACCTACTTTGTGTGCGGACACAGAGCCTATACCTGACTACCGCCATCCTGGACAAGGTCATGTTATCTGGGCTATGTGGTACCATTCATGCATCATACGTCGTCCCTCCTGAAGTAGGCATCAAGACAGCACAAATGTGTAATCTCAGAAACAGAAAGGTTCTTTGCCATGTCGATACAGAGTATGGTACAGCCAAGATTGCCAGAGAATCTATCAATATAGTCACAGTCTTAGAACAAGTGGCCAAAGACACCTCACAGGCTCTGGGCAAGATAAATGCAGAAATGGTCACCATATGAACCATGGCACTGCAGAATTGAATTGCCCTAGACTGAATTTTAGCTGAGACAGGGGGTACATGTTCACTCATCGGAAAGGAGTGCCGTATGTGTATCCCCGATAACTCGGACAAAATTACTGATTTGGCCGACCATTTCCAAAAAGAAATGAACTCAAACAATCCCCATCTTCGACCCTATGGAGTTGGGAAATGGGGTGGCTGGGAGCCCATTGTCCAGGGAAGAGTAATTTTTATTGTCGGAGTTTGTCTGTGTTATCTTGTTTGTGGCTTCCTCGAGTATTACATTGCCGCACTGATGAAGTTGATGACCGCAGAAGGGCCACTGGCCAAGAAAGTGGCCTTGCTACATTCAATCAAGCCAACAAATTTCTTGTGGAACGCCGAAGGAAAATAACCAGTTCATCAAATGACAGGAAGAGGATTGTGAATGAGACATCACTGAAGGAAGACTACTTACGGACTCTGATTTGGACTGCTCGTTTATAATGTCCAACGGCCATACTCTGGCCTTGGGCCAAGGTTGGGGGGCAGAGGAAGAACTGTAGGGCTGCCCATGTTTGAAAGATACAAAATGGCCAAATAGGATCAAACAGAACAAAACAGCCTGCTCCAGCAATAAGACAGGAAATGGCCGACAAGCAATGAGTAGAATTACGCAGCCTGCTCCAGCATTTAGATGAAACGTAACAGTACCTTTGAACAGGAGGCCTGAAAAGCAACCATCCAAGACAGTTTGATAAGATGATGCCTAAGGATAGACAAGTGATTGATTCCAACCTCATTAATGAAAGGATGCTGTCCCATTAGATGAACAGCACCAGTTAGAACCAGTTAAATCTCAACCCATGAACTAGGTAGCCTAACTCATTAGGCAGCTGTGAAAACAACAGCTAAAGTTATTTTGTAGTAATTAGTTGTTTCTTTGAAGTTATTCACAGTATTAAGAAATAGGTTCCAGTTAAAGATTCTTCAGATAATCAGAGATGGATTTCAACATAAGTATAGATACTCATATAACTAAAGTATAATAGAGGTATTAGGGGAAAAACATTTAAACCTAGATATGAAAGTTAATTAGTCTCAGGAAACATTTTTCTTACCACTAAGAAGATGCCTGTTACATCCTGAATGAAGTAGATGGTTCACAAATCATTAATTACAAAGTGCTAACAGTAGAAGTAGCTGTATAACTTTACACTTTATAACAGAAATTAATATTACAAATCTTATAGCAGTGAGTTTAAACCACTGACTTTTGTATTATACACACATAATTCGGACAGTGGAAAATATTAGAGCAATAACAGAGTTTGATAGTGATAGCACATAGAATACAATGAATAACAGAATTCAAGTAATCCTTACAGTTAAGCAAGTCTGAGACAGGCGAATGCATAGAAAGGTTCCAAGGCCTGGAGATTATGATGTCTATTAAACACCCTGAGATCATGGGAACCTGGGGTTATCCATAGGAATGCCCATCATTGATCAGGTGTTTCGCAGGATTGGGTAGATGGAGTAATGGGGAAGGACACAGTGACCATACTGTATGTGATGATTATAACAGAAAATGTATAGAAATGCTGTAAAACTCAGTGCATCATTGATCACTCTTCTGATCTGAGCTGTAGATCAAGAGGATGACTGTGTTCTTATGTCAAGGCCGGATTAGGGGAAGGCCTTTGGCCCTCTCCCTGCATTAATTGGTTATTACTTGAATAAAAGTCTGCCACTGCCTGAATCCTTCCTGCCTCCTGAGTCTTTGTCCTCTGTCCACCATCGACAAGGTACATGCCAAGAACATGATAGAATACTCCCCACTTGCCTGATGAGTGTAGCCCCAACAACACGCAAGAAGATGGACACCATCCAAGACAAAGCAGCCTGCTTGATTGGGACTACATCTACCACCGATGCTCAGTAGCAGCAAGGTGGACTATCTACAAGACGCACTGCAAAAATTCAAAGATCCTGATACAGCACCTTCCAAACCATCGACCATTTCCACTTAGATGGATAAGGGCAGCAGATATATGGGAACACCACCACCCTCAAGTTCCCTTCCAAGCCACTCACCATCCTGACTTGGAAATATACCGCCGTTTCATCACTGGTGCTGGGAATTGTGGGTCAACCCACAGCAGGTGGACTACAGTGGATCAAGGGGGCAGCTCACCACCACCTTCTTAAGGGCAACTAGGGATGGGCAAGAAATGCTAGCCAGCCAGCAATGTCCACATCCCACAAATGAATAGATAAAAAATCAACTGAAGCTAATGTTTTGACGAGGGATGGAGGAAGCTACGTGGTTATATATTTTGGATGTACTATATTGTTGTTGATGGTCCACAGTGTTTACAAAATCTGATTTTTTTGGATATTTAGAACTGTCTTTAGTCTGTTCACTTAGCATAGTGTAAGTGCCACAATGCATAATAAAGAATGTGGTTATGTTGATGACGAGGCTTTGTTTAACTGAGGACTGTAAAATGGTTACTTCTAATACTATAATCTTGGAAAAATGTGCATGTAGCAGATAGGGTAGTGAGGGTGAGGTTAAGTAACTTCCTTCCTTCTGCCTGGCTCACTTACCACTGCCATGATAAATCCGAAAGCTTAATTCTTCAGATCTTTACTGGTTCAGTTAGCGTTGGAGTGCAAAATGAACTCAGGACTGGCATGTTCCTTTAGGGATGAAGGATAAGTATGGCAAGTTTAGGGAACCTTGGATAATGAGAGGTTTTGTGAGGCTAATCAAAAAGAAAAAGAAAGCATTTATCAAGGCTAGGACGCTGGGAACACACAAAGCAAGGGTGGAATACAAGGAAAGTCAAAAGAAACTTAAATAAGGATTCAGAAGGGCTAAAAGGGGTCGTGAAAAGTCATTGGCCAACAGGATTAAGGAAAATCCCAAGGCTTTTTATACATATATGAAGAGCAAGAAGGTAGCCAGAGGACTGGCCCACTTAAGGACAGGAAAGGGAATTTATGTGTGGAGCCAGAGGAAATGAGCAAGGTATTAAATGAATACTTTGCATCAGTATTTACCATAGAGAAGGACTTGATGGATGATGAGTCTGGAAAAGGATGTATAGATAGTTTGGATCATGTTGAGATCAAAAGGGAGGAGGTATTGGGCGTCTTGAAAAATATTAAGGTAGACAAATCGCCAGGACCTGATGGGATATACCCCACAATGCCGAGAGAGGCAAGGGAGGAAATTGCTGGGGCCTTGAGGGAAATCGTTGCATCCTCACTGGCTACAGGGGAGGTCCCAGAGGATTGGAGAATAGCCAATGTTGTTCCATTGTTTAAGAAAGGTGGCAAGGATAATCCAGCAAATCGCAGCCCAGTGAGCCTTAGGTTAGTGGTAGGGAAATTATTGGAGAGGATTCTTTGAGGCAAGATTTACTCCCACCTGGAAATCAGTGAGCACACTAGCGAGAGGCAACATGGTTTTGTGAACATAGAACAATACAGCACGGTACAGGCCCTTCGGTCCACGATGTTGTGCCGACCTATTATCCTACTAAGATCAATCTACCCTGCATACCCTACATTTTACTATCCTCCATGTGCCTATCCAAGAGTCGCTTAAAAGTCTCTGAATTATCTGACCCCACTACCAGTGCCGGCAGCACATTCCACACGCTCACCACTCTCTGTGTAAAGAACCTACCTCTGACATCTCCCCTATACCTTCCTCTAATCACCATAAAATTATGCCCCCTCGTAATAGTCATTTCCGCCCTGGGAAAAAGACTCTGACTATCCACTCTATCTATTCCTCTATCAAGTTAACCATCGTCCTTCCTTGCTCCAATGAAAAAAGCCCTAGCTCCCTCAATTTTGCCCTCATAAGACCTGCCCTCCAGGCAGCATCCTGGTAAATCTCCTCTGCACCCACTCTCAAGCTTCCACATCTTCACTATAAGGAGGTGACCAGAAAGGGAGGTCATGTCTCACCAACTTGGTTGAGTTTTTTAAGGAAGTGACGAAGATGATCAATGAGGGTAGGGCAGTGGGTGTTTTTTTTTTCTTTATTCATTCACAAGATGAGGGTTTCACTAGCTAGGCTGCATTTATTGCCCATTCCTAATTGACCAGAGGGCAGTTCAGAGTCAACCACATTGCTGTGGGTCTGGAGTCACATATAGGCCAGGCCAGGTAAGGATGGCAGTTTCCTTCCCGAAAGGACATTAATGAACCAGATGGATTTTTTCCAACAATCGACAATGGATTCATGGTCATCATTGGACTCTTAATTCCAGATATTTATTGAATTCAAATTCCACCATGTGTCATGGCAGGATTCGAACCCAGGTCCCCAGAACATTATCTAGGTCTAAGGATTAGCACTCCAGCGAGAACATTGCTAGGCCATCGCCTCCCCTTACATGGACTTCAGGGTAAGGCCTTTGACAAGTTCCCTCATGACAGGCTGATACAGAAGATAAAGTTGCATGGGGTCAGAGGTGAGCTTGCAAGATGGATAAAAAAACTGGCTCAGTCATAGAAGACAGAGGGGAGCAGTGGAAGGGTGCATTTCTGAATGGAGAGTTGTCTCTAGTGACATTCCTTAGGGATCAGTGTTGGGACATTTGCTTTTGTAATATATATAAATGATTTGGAGGAGAATGTGAGATAACAAGCATGGGGCTGGATGAAAACAGCAGGTCAAGCAGCATCATAGGAGCAGGAAAACTTGACATTTCGGGCCTAAACTCTTCATCAGAAATGGGGGAGGGGAAGAGGGTTCTG